>MU913822.1:0-24295 GCA_036418165.1 Cooperia oncophora | reverse complement strand
GTATGGTAGTGGTATCTTCGCCCAACGACGGTCACGTTGTGTTCCTTTAACCCCCGCGCATCGGCGAGACCGTTTACGGTGGTGCCAGGAGCATGGCGAATGGACCGATGAGGAATGGAGCCGTGTGCTCTTTTCGGATGAGAGCAGGTTCAGTCTGAGCAGTGATTCTGGACGCACCCTCATATGGCGAGAGGTGGGAACACGCAACTCCCCCGGAAACATTGTCGAACGTGATCGTACTGGTGGTCGAGGTGTTATGGTATGGGGAGGCATCATGTTGCATGGCCGTACTGACCTCCAGATTTTTGAGCATGGAACCCTCACCAGTCAGCGTTACTGCGACGAGGTTCTCCTACATCATGTCCGTCTTTTCAGAGCTGCAATCGGCCCTGACTTCATTTTCATGGATGACAATGCGCGACCGCATCGAACAGCACAGGTGGAGGAGCTTCTAGAACGAGAGGATATCCGGCGAATGGAGTGGCCCGCCCGTTCCCCCGACCTAAATCCCATCGAGCACGTGTGGGATGCACTGGGTAGACGCATTGCAGCACGACCAAATGCACCAATGACGATCCAGCAATTGTCAAATGCACTGATTGAGGAGTGGAATGCCCTGCCCCAGGAACTCATTACCAACCTCGTGGAGAGTATGGGATCGCGGTGCAGATGTATTGCTGTCCGTGGTGATCACACACCCTATTAGGATCCGTGTAACTTCTTTTGTAGTACCAGGATAAATCGTGAAGACTTATGTGTAATCGACATGGTTGAATAAAAATGTCACTTCTTGTACAGCATCGTTAAGCTTGTCTCTGAGAGGTTGTCGGTAATTGTTAAGATTCTCTCTTGATATGATATGAATTTCATCGAGCTATGTTGTCTGGCAGAGGCACAGTGATCGAAAGTTGCTTTCGTCCCTAAGTTTTGCACACCAGTGTAGTATGCAGTCCAATCTTATGAGAATCGACGAAGCTTTATACATTGAGTCTCACATGTCTTTGAATGGCTCGGGCTTGACAGGAGGATCAGCGAATAAGCATGATGACCTGTACAATCACATTAAAGCGGAACGCACTGATAAATGTGCCGGTATATCCCTCTGTCATCCCAGGTGTGATACGGTTACTGAAAGACTCACGAGTCATGATGATGAGATTTATCACAGTAACGTGTTCTAGGTTGTTCGGTTCTCAACTTACCGCAAGCAGCTACGCATGAGACTGCCATATAATTTTTTGGACAATACAAGGGTGATAGGGAATTCCACATTCGCAACTCTCTCTCTCTCTGGCTCTCTAAATCTGACCCATCACCTTTACCCGATGGTGAATTTCTTTTAGGAGTGAGCAGTCTTTGGCTTCCCATAAATCCACTGCACACGGCAAGAAAGATATAGTTCTAAGAGCGTTCTTCTCTGGAAGACATACCTGTGAAGTACTCGTTTGGAAAGCAGCGACCAGAGGATCTTGAGCCCTAACCAAACGTACTCATGTATTGAGTTAGCGCATAAGTGACGGCGTTTTTTTTTCTCTTTTTTTCTAACGCAGCATTTGCATTTTTTGCCAAAGACGACGAGGTCCGCAAGTGGTTCCTTGACAAATCGGTAGAGATCCCTCACTTTATAAGATAGTACGCTTGGTTTCGTGTTGAAATTTTATTTCAAGTAATTTTGCAGTATTTTCAAAGTAATGTATTGTCATATATTGTAGTGGAAATATAAACTTAGGTCGTAAGGTCAAACTCAGTGAACCGTTCAGTGCAGCACACGGTGTTAGTGCGTTGATAAGGTAATAATCTCCGTTTTGAAAGAATTCTCTTAGCCCTAACTACTCCGGATTGAATTTGAATTCTCCAAGTTTAAAGTTGACAAATGAATATCAAAACGACATCGCGTAGCAGACTTTTCTCTCTTGCTCTTTCACAAGAATACAGTAATGAAGGTCACTTCCAACGGAGGTTGCCTGTTTTGCACGTCACGGCTTTTAAGGTGCACCTGTCCATCTAGACTTATATGTGCATTAATGACAAGACCAAAGACCATTCAACAAGTCCCTTGCTGTCATTTAGTTACCGCAGAGAAAAAGCGGAGGTTTTTTTGCGGTTCTCTTCGCATGAACTTGAAATTTCCAAAATGTTCTTTAATTTGCATCTTCAGGAGCATTGATGAGTCCAGGTTTATGCGATAAAAACCCCCTTTTGATCGGCAACGCAATATATGGTCGCACTACATGTCCTGAACTACAGTTCATATCCATGAGACGGAGTAGGTGTGGCATTTAGAAATGGGATAGGATGAAATACTTGGGATATACGTGTCATCTTTTCTGCGTTGAACAAAGGCATGATTACAATTATCCAAAGAAATACCTCACCAAAACCTCAGCCGCCGTCATGTCAATTCGAGCACGCAGCCACGCCCGCCGCACCTCAGGGATTTTGAGTGTAAATTCACCGCACACGTGAAACACCCAATTGCATATCCCACTCAAACCTTTGTGAAATTGGTCAGATCCCCATTCGGTCCATTAATCCACGCATTGATGGCGCCATCTCTGAACTCCATGTCTGATATGCACCTAATTGAATAGTTCCTAGGTTAATGACGCGTGAGCTGGTATTTTCTAGGTAAATAACGCTTTTTTCTGTCACGTCAAATCAGAGTTCGTGCGTATGTGTACGCCGCACACGTAATGTTACTTGCAGCGCCGCGCCTCGCGATGTGCATCTCTCAGATGACGTCCATCCATTTATAATGCGCCACACAAATAGTGCACTCAAACATGAGTGCGGACGTGCTTTATTCTCAAAGAAAACACACATCTGTACGTGGCATTTCAATACGTCGTTGCAATGTTACGAGCTATATCCAGTTCGCTGACTTTTACGAAATTTGTTGTTGGTTGGAGTATGCCCCACCGGATCGACTTACGGCAATTGAGGGTTTCTTCCATCTCCATCCTAAATGAGCGCACCAGTTGACCTGACTGAGCAATGAGTTTTATCTGAATGTATGTTCATACAATGTTTTTTGTTGTCAAATTGTGCAGAAAAAGCTCACGAATTGTTATCAGACTCGTAACGAATTTCCTATACGGCGTGTTGCACAGAATCAAAGTTGCAGCTGCTAGACAGCCGTGTGATCCAAGCAGAGCTAACATGAAGTCTCCAAGTCCTGAGTTACCAAAAAATATTGCTTTTAACATATATCGACAGAAATATTATTGCTTAGATTTCCTAGTAGTGAACAGAAATATTCACTGTTTCTAAGGCAGACGCGAACCTCGGTTGCCTTGCATTTCCTTCGGGACTGACCTCACTGAAGTATTGTGGAGGGATTGCAGAGAACTTAACGAGCTTGCAGTCACCTACCAGCTATATTTCAAGTCCTTGATGCGACGTGCGTGACCACGTACTTCACTCAAACGTGGCTGCGGCTGCACTCCTGTTACGGGATATTCGCATGGTGTGACGACGACAAGCATGCTATTTTCCAACATGAGGCACGATTACACTTGTCTCACATCGGAACAGCCCACGTGACCTTCCCCACGCCATGATCATTATGGTGCGCAGCCACGCCCACCGCCTTTGAAGGTCCTGAAAGTCGTGTGCTACTAGATGTTCCTGCGAAACAAATAGCTGCAGGAAAACCTTGTCGTATACCATAAATGGAAATTAGTCAATTGGTCGAGTACAGGGCAAGACCAAAGTGTCCGCTTATTCTTGAGACACCTTGATAAAGGGAATCCTTAAAGATTCTCGTCAGTAGATGCGGGCAAACTGTAGATTCTACTCTAAAAAAAGATGATCTGAACAAAAACGATGGGCCTTTGAAAAAAGTTATATTTGCTGACAGTAGGGTAACTTCAGTACGTATCCAAACCGTTACCATATCCGAAAACGCAGTAGCAGTGATGGATACACTGAACCGTACTTCACGGCCATTATAACTAGACAGCCAGGATACCGCACGGGGGGCAACGATGAATACGATCCCCTTATGTTGCAAAGCTTTTGAAGGCTCTTAAGGTGGAGAAGGGGGTTTGCGCTAGTGAAAAGGGAAGTGTCATGGGACTACGCGACCACTATGTTGGTTGGTTTGATACTACGATGATACTGTCACGCTTATTGTTATAGTACGCTATTAGAGAGTGTAAGTATATCGTAAGGCCAACAAATAAGAACAGAAGAAAAGTTGAAAATTTCAACATGATCAGAGCGAAATGCCGAGTCCATCACACGACAGTGTGCAAATGAATGTGCTTAAACGAATAGTATAACAAAAACGTACGCATTCAACCATATACCTCGCACATAAAACATTTACAAGTTTACAAGCTTAACATTTACAAGTGAAAGTTTTCAAACTCGAATAAACGCTTTCTGAAACTGGTTTAAACTCGTCTGTCGAGGGCCGTGCAAGATGGTCACTACATTGACTTACTAATGAGGTGACGTAACGAAAAGCGAGCACAATAATATATAATACAAGCGAGCACTAGATGGTGAATTGTTGAACAAGAGACAGCGAGTCATCTCACACTTAAGCTCCGTTACAAGTGCACAGCATTTTTACATTGTCCCCCATGTCGTGTGGTCTTTACTGCCGTCACTCTCGGGAAAGAAGAAAAACCCCTGCAGAAAAAGTGCATTCTTACGTAAGATGCAACGAAACGCTTGTCAGCTAGGAGGGCTAGAATTCTCAAGTCATTAGATGAGCTGTAGACTTGCCTTCATCCGCCCATCTCCTAATATTGCAGTATACTTTCCCCTCGTCTTAGGCAAAACTCTCCTTTAGCCTAACGAAAATAGCCTCTCCCCTCCTTGAAACGAAATTTCCCTAGCGTTTTCTTTTGCATAGAAGACGTTCATCATCGCTTCTTAACACAAGCAAGCTCACAGCAATTACAAGCTGAATATCAAAGCCTCAGATCATGGCTGCAAAATGCATAAAAAAACATCAAAATAGAAAACATATAACTGAGAAAATTGAGAACACCAAGGTGTTTTATGAAGCCATTGAACAGGCTATAGCACTTATTACTCTAGAGACAACTTTCATCACACTATATCCTGTGTCTCCTAACTCTATCCTGTATCTCCTAACTATATCCTCTATCTCCTAATATTGCAGTATACTTTCCCCTCGTCTTAGGCAAAACTCTCCTTTAGCCTAACGAAAATAGCCTCTCCCCTCCTTGAAACGAAATTCCCTAGCGTTTTCTCTTTTTTGATGAAAGACGTCTTCATCTCTTCTCAGCACCAAGCAAGCCACACAAGCTGAATATCAAAGCCTCACATCATGGCTGCAAAATGCATAAAAAAACATCAAAATAGAAAACATATAACTGAGAAAATTGAGAACACCAAGGTGTTTTATGAAGCCATTGAACAGGCTATAGCACTTATTACTCTAGAGACAACTTTCATCACACTATATCCTGTCTAATGCTATCGCCATGCATTCACGAACCTACCTCTCGGTGTGTTGTTTGTTGTTCCTAAGATGTACATCAGTGAAACTATAGGTACTACCATGCTTAAGACCGGTAGCGTCACCTGAAAAAACGCATAGATTTACAAATGCTGAATGTTTTATCTGCCAAACTTAACTGTTCTGAACTTATTCAGAAAACTCCTGCTCATCACATCACAACTGCCTGTAGAATTGCCCACGATATCCGTGCAGCAGGGAAGTGATCGCAACTGTGAGGAAATGACTTCTCAAGAGGTGCTCGTCTATGGGAGCCGTGTTAGGAGATGTGTCACTAGTAGTAAACGACGCGGTCATCAAGAACAGTGGACACTATAGTTCGCCTAAGCTTCAGGAGAATTATGCCATTTCAGAAAAAGCAGCGGCATTGCCTCCGATCAGGTGCTGGGTGACCCCTTTCTGATGAAGGACCCTCTTGGCTTCTCCAAGGGCTCAGAACCCGCGCGAAGCCCAAAACTCCCACTTGTGGCCGCACTGCTAAGCAGAGAACTTCAAGGAAAAAACAGTTGTCGATTATAGGCTAGCTATAGGACCCATCGCACGCTAAGCGTTGCCCAAGAGGGGGTGACATTTAGCCGCTGGAGATGGAGCGGTGGTGGGACGGGGGGTGGGACCACCGGTCTTTTTCCTCTTTCAGCGCTCTGTGCAAACTTGGGATAACCTTACGTGGTCACAGTGGGGGGTGAGCACTTTTAGCTGGAGCGGTGATACTGTGGTAGATACTGTAGAATCTCTTGAGGCCTTCCTGCTGCATGACCTCACTTAGTTGCTGCGCCGACGCTCACTCAGCGAGGACCAACGTTCACCTCGAAAAGGAACCCTGTTAAAATTTTTGAAGTTCGTGTTGTTAGGTGCACATCTCCCGACCTTAAAGAAAGAAATCTGAGAGGATGAACTTCTTCTTCTCTCACAGCCTCTCTCTATTGAGCTTGCTAGGCTATTGCTGTTGTTGCGAGAACAAACACACCTCGTTAGTATGTGTCGTTGCTCGAGCATGCTTCCAAGTTACTACTACAACGGGTTCTATCAAGACACTTTCATGCACGCACTCCTCACAGCTTCTGCTCCATCCGATTCCGCCCTACACGTTTCTGCTGCCCTAACGCCGGCCTAACAAGTCATGTGGATGGCTTCTAATGGCTCCCTCACGGTGGTGTAGCTTCACAATAGTTCTGTCCAAGCACTCACACCTGCTTATTTCCTGACATCTACCCCATTTGAAGATCGACGGCCAGCAACTACACCACTCGCTTTGCTAACGACATCGTTCTGATAACACCAAACATCGAGCAAGCGGAAATGCTGGCTGATTCGACTGCGCGTGTGGAAAAATCGGTCTGCAGCCGAATCTAACGACGACTATGCTTTTGCGTTCCTTGCATTTCGAGTAAGACCGCAAAACCAGGGAAATAATAAATATAGTAATTCTACGGGATGTCAAGCGGACCCCTCGAACCGCCTACGCGATGGCCAGACTTATTCGTGAAAGCTCTGGACGAATGATATGGTGTTCATCATTCGTGCCTCTCGAGAATAGAAAACCTGTTAGGCAACCCTAGCACGCTGCGTTGAGCATTTCGATTGTCAACGGTAACGCAGGTGATACTAAATATATAAACAACACCTAAAAAACCAGAATGTAGGTTAGGCTTTTGAAAGGAGTGCTCTTAAAATTTGCCATTCATGCTGATGTCTGGTTCAATTGCGGAAAATATGGTGAAAGGCATGGTGACTGAGAATCGCATCACGTACCTGGAGAGAGAGATACAGCAGAAAACGTTTTTGCATATCTTTCGTCCTTTGCGACATGCTCCCATTTTCGCGAAGAAAATTGAAGGATACAATCACACAACTCAGAGAAATCACAAATGCAATGCAGTGCAGCACTGTTATCGTTATGGTAATTGCTCGCAGTTTATACGGGATAAAAATTTGAAGTCGGGGGACGGAGAGAGCTGATCTTGCACATGTATATTCCTGAAATGGAGCACTGATATGAGAAATCCTTCCACTAGGGGTACTAGCACGTGAGAAAAGTAGTCCTATTTCCCACATGAAAGGCTTGAAATATATTTTCCAGGCAGAGTCTCAGTGATTTTCGGGTGGGATTGGACCCACACAACGACATGTGGGGGAGAGCCACTGTTCACGAGAGTTTTATTATTCTTCCCGAGTATGGCACCAAATAATTGACCCTGGAGAGGTGGACAGCTTGCTGATTCGTACAGGGTCCGTTCAAGTGATTACTGAGGCGTATGCAAACCATTTCCCCATTTGCTCGAAGAATCAACCCATTAAGAAAGAAACGCACCTCAAAGTCCCGCCTACACACTTGTTTGTTGCGGATGGAGGAGGGGAGGGGGTGTTTGGCGCTCCGCCGTCCCGTTTTCCACCAATTGTTGAAGCAGGTGGGCAACTATTGATGGAAAACTACCAATAAACGATAACGTACAGTTTTGTCGCTTGGTGAAAGAGCAAAAAGAAAAAGCGGGTTGGAGCGTTACTAAGAACTCATCTTCTTAATATGCCCATCATCGGCAGCGAACAGAACTCTCAGTAAGTCTGTCACCAGATGGGCCCGAGCGACGTCGCGGTCACCGCTTGGGCTAACTCTAAGTGGGAAATAGTAAGATGAAATCAACCGTTATTTTCTGAAAAACAGACTCCGAAAGGACATGTTGAGCAGGTGAGATCCCAAAGAGAAGCAGTCAAGGTTGGTTGATTGGAAAACTGATGAGGTGGAGGGAGTGGAATAGCAAGAGTTTCATGCTAACATCAAAAGGAGTAGTCTCTTCAGTGAAAGTTCAATGAATGACTTCAGGAGCACTTTCATTTTTGTTACTTCGAAGAAAATGATGAGAAAGATTTTGTGTTGAGGTGGTTATAGTGTAGACTCATCTGCTCGTTGTATGAAAGCAAAAAAAAACAGTCAGGTAGGAATACATGATCGTTTATATTGGGGTGTCCGGAAAGCTTTGAAAAATTTCAACCAGCCCATTTGACATTTATCAACAACAATAATAGATAGGAGTTCACACATAATAGTCATTCTCCATCCTATTTCCCTTACCTTTAGTAGGGCAATACTTTGCGTGGTAGTTGGAATGGAGTGAGTACCGAGCATGCGGGGGCGTACGCAACGGTTCCTCATTTCCGATTTGACCGTTAGAGGAGCCAGACGGTGAAGATGAAGTAGAAGGCGTTCGGTGTCGTGTGCGCTCCTACATTTCTCAGGTAATGTGTACACATACCAACCATGGGGAATAGGACCTTCTAGCATTAGGATTGATCTACAAACATTTCTCTTTCTCAAGCGCTTCATAAACGCCTTTTTATTGGGCTTTCGCTTGCAACACTTCAAACGAAAAGTGTGAAATTTTCTCAAGACTTCCCGGGCAACCTAATACTTCTCGACACTCAAAAGCAAAGCCCGCGATCACTCGCCATCAGTGGATTAGGGATTGCATATAAACGAAAACGTTCTGAGTAACTTGATAACAAAGAAAAAGCGCAAAAAACATCCAAACTGCCCTAGATAAACCATTCCGATCAAAGTTTAGACGAGCCCAATTAATTCCATCTTCACCACTACGCCCTCATCCGCACAGCTGGCTCCAAGATAGAAATTCTATGGCCGTACAAGTGATGTTTTCATGCCTTTTCGACCTGCGGCTTCGCTTTTCTTTAGGAAGCGGGCCTTGAAGAGATAGTCTGGGGGCGAAGTCACTGGAAAAAAGGTGACGTCACTGAACCTATATTCCGCTATAGCGCCCCCCCCCCCATAAAACTTTATCGCAAACCGGTCATGGTTGTTCGTCGCGGACCGCACTACCCTCCCGATGCCACGGTTTCAACTTCTATATAATCGCAGACTGTACCTTTATGACTAGAACGTACTCAACAGTGGGGAATCCCCAGCCGGCGGCTGTATTCGGTCGGTGGGCGGAGAACGGTCGTATTTGGCCCAAGAAAAAAATTTTCTGGTGGTTGCTTTTCCACTTTCACGGATGCTATTTACACGTTGGGAAAAGACCAGTATGGGGGAAGCGTACTTGTGCTTTTGAATGTGCCATGTTACGGAACATCTTTTCCACTGTTAACTTTACTTTTCTTCCCGTTTGACTGTACCCCACCCCCTCTCTCCCTCAAACAGCAGAATTCCTGGAGAATTTAAGGGAAAAACCGAAAGTTTCTTGAAAAAATTTTAGACTATTTGGTAGGAGACCTGGAAAAGTTGGAAGATGGAGAACGGGGGAAGGGGGTGGTATTTCTCAGAAATTTCCCCAGCGGCAGCGCGTATCACGATGACATAGTAGAAGTCTTCTATTAAAACCTGACATCCTCTGTCGGAATAGATAAACACATCCTTTTTCAACTCTTTTTTGAAGTTCTTTGATCTCACATTTTATGGAGCCCTCTTTTCTTGTTCTTTGCTTCAAACGCTTGCCATCTGAGCTCTCATCACT
The DNA here is from genome assembly GCA_036418165.1 of Cooperia oncophora. Lineage (NCBI taxonomy): Eukaryota > Metazoa > Nematoda > Chromadorea > Rhabditida > Trichostrongylidae > Cooperia > Cooperia oncophora. The sequence continues at coordinate 14,332 of MU913822.1, read as the reverse complement.
TCCTTCATTATCCACCTTAACTTTTTTTCGCCCACATCCTCTAGAGATATCCGCTCCGAATCGAGCTTTTTTTGAAAATAGCAACGAGTTTACTTACAACATGACACGTACTATTCGCGCGTGCTGCGATCGCGTCATTGCAGAGACTCATCTGCGGGATTTCAGGGTACCTTATTTCGACGTGTTTCAGCGGAGATCATGAGGTAACGCTGAAACCCTCTTCCCATCGGGGATCCTTCGTTTTTTTCGAGAAACTCGAATAAGCGAGTGGGAGCTTTGATGTATAGATCGGTTTAAATCGTAATCCGTTGTGTAGATGCACACACGCTGCACATGGACTAGGGCGACGTACTTTTCTCAAACACTGAGGTAGGATGCGTTGCTCGTGACGCCTTTTGAAACAAGTGTTGCCCTAATGTGTAGTAGAGGAAGTCATGATGACAACTGTTCTGGATCGCTATCGCCCCAGAAGCGCAGCTGCCCCCACTTTCAAATAAAGCGCGCAGCAACGGACCCTCCTCTATAAGAAATGGAGTGTATGTTTGCGTTGCCGGACGGATTTTCAAGAGCGCTGATTTATGTACCGAGAGAAATGATTTGTTCTTGGGCTGATTCCTACTTTCATTCTCTTTGGGTCGACCAATTCTAGAAGTTCATACCATCAACAATCACCTTTTCTGCCCATATCCTTGCCTCTACTTGGTCAGGCAAAATATCGAATGAAGTAATAAGAACAGGAATGATGCAGACCGGGAGTTGGATAGCACTTTTGTAGACGTGACCTGGAAAAAGCCTCATCATAGGAAGTTCCAAAATTGATAATCCACTTTTGATCTTCTAAGAGGCATCCCGAAGCTAAGGTCGCCAATATCGTAGCAGGAGTCGCAGCAACGGTGGGCGCTCGTTCAGGCAAGTGATATAGGAGGGCGATGGAAGCATAGAATATGGTTGACAAAAAGTGATAACAACTGATATGGACTTATAATGTTTCTTTCACCACATTTCTCACGAATATACTACTGAGTATTGCAGCATTGAGTTTTACAGGCAAGAGTCTCAGTGAGCAGACTAATTTCAGACTGATGCACTCAGACTACGTAACGGAGATGTCGTCAAGGGCGAGTGGGAGGTTGCGGGTGTGGTGGCGCCTGAAAAAATTAAATTCCATAAAAGTCTGCGAGCCAACTGCACCCCCCCCCTCCCTGTTGCGTAGTTGATGATGCGTCATGGTGTGTTAGGTGCAGCTCTGTTAGGAAAGGTAAGTCGCAATCGAAGCAAAAGCGTGTGAAGTTGAGAGATATCCTCTCGATGATAAGCTGCATAGTGAGCTACATATGCGGCAGTAGGCGCCAGCCAAACTTTCTAACCTTTACAATTTTTTTGGTATTCTGAATTGCCCACAGAATGGGGCCTGGCTTAGAGCCAACGAGGAGGATTGTCCCGTCGGCACCCTTCTCCTCTTGAGGTAGGTGGCAGGACGATCCCACGTTCCCTTTCGGGTAGAGACAATGAAGTAACACTCATCCTTTGAAAGCACATAGTGCAGAGTTTTTTCAGAGCTGTCAGCACTGGAGCGCGCTCTTTGTCCGATCATCAATTTGAAGCTTTTTAACCAGGGCACAGCATTCGATGGGGATTTTGGTGAAGCCCGTACGACTCCCCCCCCCCTTTTTGGGGTTCGGTACGACCCCCCTATACCTAAACTTATGAAGTTTCTTCCCCCCTCCCCCCCGAGGAGGAAGAAACTTCATAAGTTTATGTATAAGTAAGCGCGAAAAATGGAAAAAGTAACAATCCTGAATGAGGCCCCCTCGCTTTTTGCTCATTTCTATCCTAATTCAGAAAAGAGAATAGAAAAGAAAGGCCTAACATAGGAGAATCGGAGAAATGGCGTGCTACTGAAACTGGTCTATTCCGCAGCTTTACATGACTTTACAGATGGAGAAAATTTGGGTAAGTAGTGAGGGGTGGCCTCATCCAAGTGATTGGCTAGCGGTCAAGCGAGAGTTGAGTAAACAACTACATTTACAACAACAACTAACTATATAACACAAACAAGAGCAATAAATGCACTAAAGCAAAAAAAGAAAGAAAAACAATTAATTAAACATTAAACAAACGAGCAAAGCAGTCGTCGAAATCAGCTGTTGTCGAGCATCGATTAGCGTATCGGGGAAGGGATTCTGGGCAGGACCAGCCATGTGGAACGCGAGTTTTCAGCAAAGTGGGGTGTCTTTGAAGGACCATAACTTCCTCAAAAGCGGACCTGTGGGAAGAGGAGACCGTATTCGTGTAGAGGAAGGTTTGCGCTTCCTAAAAGTACTGAAACGTTTATGAAGGTCGCAAAAATCACAGAGAAATCTGCCATGAGGATTCGTTGGGGAACAATTTCAACTGAACAGGTTTAAATCAATACATTTTGTTTTTTTGTAACTCAACATTTCACAAATCTGAGAACGGTTTTGAAGATTTTCTCTTTCTAAAAACCTCTTGAACTGTTTCTGAAGTTCTCGGGATTCATGAGATCTCGCGATGGGGATTTCTTGGAGGAACACTCCCAGCTGCGCGAAAAACCCGTTTCCTGTGTACCGTTTCAAGTGAGCGTGTTCGAATAACCAGGAACGCATGAAAAACGTATCCTGTGGTGGAGCAGGAGCAGAATATGGTTCGTTTAGCGCCGATCACGCTGACTTTGGATGCGCCGCGCACTGAGGTCCGCGCAGAAGTGATGGGATGGTGCAACTTGTGCGTAATGTCTGTCCACGCGAGCAAATGTGTCTATAAGGTTCAGGGAGGTCCATGGCGAGCCTGTGCACTTGTTTACAGTGTTTTTGCGTATGATGGAACATGTCCCTGTCGACGCTGCCAGATTCGTGCTCCGCCAATTGCTGACTCCGATAAAGGAGACCAACTGCTGGAAAACGTCTATACGAACGATATGGTAGTCCTGTCGCTGCTCGTTACTGGCTGCCGCACTTACTACGACCTCCCCCCTCTCCTGGCGGCCAAATAGACCCCTGTTGGGGATTCCCCAACCAATGATGTCCCCTGTTTTTAACCCATTCGCGACCAGGCGCGTTTTTCGAAAACGGTCGCTTGGACCGGAGCATTTACGAGCACTCAGCTAGTGTCCTCCACCAGTGGTGGACACGGTCCCTCGTGACCCCTTACTAAAAATTTCAGCAGTGTTCAACTTTATGCTCCTAAAATCTCCTTTTTTACTAAACCATCGAGTGCAGGGACTATTCCTCAGGTCACAAAACTGACATTGGTCTGTCCTCCGGTGCCATTTGACGCCAATGTGCGCTAATTTAGTGCTATAGTCTTTCCCTCGAGGACCGTGGAAGTTTGCATATTGAGATGATTTGACATATTGAGGTGGCTCAAAACCTCCTGGTGGCAAGGAGGTTTTGAGCCGAGTGGAAGTGGTAGTCCTGTTTAAAAGGTCAAACCAACTCAGGAAACGACTGCAAAGCAGGGCACATCGTTGGTTGGGGAATCCCCAACAGGGGGGGGTCGTATTTGGCCGCCAGGAGGGGGGGGGTCGTAATGAGTGCGGTAGCCAGTAACGAGCGTCAGTGTGCTGAGTACTGTACAGCGAAGCTTGCTTTGTAGAGAACTCGGATATGTAAAAAAAATAGTACAAAACTTTCATTCATCAAACTAATCTGAAATAACTGGAAATATAAAAAGTCGACATCATCTCGTAAGTGACTAAACAGTACAACTCATACTCTGGTTCGCTGCGGATGATGGGGCGTGCCCGCGATCGCGCTTTAGCGCTGAGCCAACCTGTTTTTTTTTCGACAAACGACAGGACTACCATATCGTTCGTATCAGACGTTTTCCAGCAGTTGGTCTCCTTCATCGGAATCAGCAATTGGCGGAGCACGAATCTGGCGGCGTCGACAGGGACACGCTCCATCATACGCAACGGAAAACACTGTAAACAAGTGCACAGGTTCGCCATGGACCTCCCTGAATCCTATAGACACATTTGCTCGCGTGGACAGACATTACGCTCAAACATATCACCATCCCATCACTTCTGCGCGGACCTCAATGCGCGGCGCATCCAAAGTTAGCATAATTGGCGCTAAACAAACCATATTCTGCTCCTGCTCCACCACAGGATACGTTTTTCATGCGTTCCTGGTTATTCGAACACGCTCACTTGAAACGGTACACAGGAAACGGGTTTTTCGCGCAGCTGGGAGTGTTCCTCAAGAAATCCCCATAGCGAGATCTCATGAATCCCGAGAACTTCAGAAACAGTTCAAGAGGTTTTTAGAAAGAGAAAATCTTCAAACACTCGAAACCGTTCTCAGATTTGTGAAATGTTGAGTTACAAAAAAATATATTGATTCAAACCTGTTCAGTTGAAATCACTCCCCAACGAATCCTTATGGCAGATTTCTCTGTGATTTTTGCGACCTTCATAAACGTTTCAGTACTTTTAGGAAGTGCAAACCTTCCTCTACACGAATACGGTCTCCTCTTCCCCAGGTCCGCTTTTGAGGAAGTTATGGTCCTTCAAAGACACCCCACTTTGCTGAAAACTCGCGTTCCACATGGCTGGTCCTGCCCAGAATCCCTCCCCCGGTACCTCGGCCTTTAATCAGCTGATTGCGGCTGGTTTGCTCTCGTTCGTATTTACTCTTTCGTGTTTATCTTCTTCTCGGTTTATTCGAATATCGAATATTTATCTTCTTCTCGGTTTACTCGAATATCGAATATTTATCTTCTTCTCAGTTTACTCGAATACGCGTCAGAGCGCGCCCCAGCAATTTTGCTTGGACCGCTCAGAGTGCTTTTAGGAGAAGTTGGCTTAATTTCCTGTTTTTTTTTTTTAATTGCAATTGATTCAGGTACCAGAGTTTGTTTTGACTCGAGGAAAGGTGGGTGAAACCTAATGGCCTTTCTTTTCTATTCTCTTTTCTGAATCAGGATAGAAATGAGCAAAAAGCGAGGGGGCCTTGTTCAGGATTGTCACTTTTTCTATTTTTCGCGCTTACTTATACATGAACTTATGAAGTTTCTTCCTCCTCGGGGGGGGGGAAGAAACTTCATAAGTTTATGTATAGGGGGGGGCTCGTACGGGCTCGACCAAATTACGCAACAACTTGCTGTGCCCTGCTGCAAAGCCAAGCCTGTCCACATAGAAAGTTGGTCGAAAGTTGGCCTGGTTCCGGAGGCAGTAAAGGGTTGACAGTGCCTATGGTTGTTTCACCGGCGCTCTTCGGGCTAGGATCCACCTGCGCTCGCCGTCGCCTTTTTCTCGCTAAAGTCCCAGCAAGCTTGCACCTGTTCTGCATTCAAGCTCAATTGGGTAAGGGAGGGGGAAGCCCGATCACAAATAAGACATTGGTTTTTATCTTTGCAGAGCGCTACATGGCATGAGCGCCATGTAGCGCTCTGAAAAGGCTGTAGCTTGGAGGAGGAGTGATTCCCTCCTCCTAAGGCAAGCTCAGCCTCAGCATCGCATTGATAACCCTTGTGCCCTACGCTAACGTTCCTGCTAAAAATGAATGTCATATCAATAATAAGGACAGCGAATAACCCTAGTATCCAAGTTCCCATCAATTTGGGTGGAAGAGGTGATAGCACCAAATTGGCGCCAGTTGGCGCTGGGACCTGTAGTGAACGTCATATTCGTGACCAGACCAACAAAAAGCCCTAGTATGTAACTTTTCCTGAAGTTTGAAAAAAGGTAGTGGTGAGTTGGCGCGGCACCACTCTGGCGCCCCGCTTTTGATGAGGAAGGTGGCCAAACTGGCGCCTAATGGTGCCACATGGCGTAAAACACCGCGCCAGAAACGGACGTCACATTCGTGATCGGGGCACTGAGTAACCCTACCGGCAATTTTTCAGCAGAAATTTTTCTAGAGGTTTTGGGCTCAGGTGCTGCTAGTTGAATCGTGCCTGGGACCCTTATATCTGAAGATCTCGTTGGTCCACTATTTGCATAAATTAACAAAGGTATGAAGACTTGTACCACTGGGAAAAGTTCCTCGAAGAACTCGAACTGTTTCTAAAAATTTCATCAAAAGCCCGTCCGCCACATATGGTGGACATGGTCCGAAGTGGACATTTCGGTGTCCACCATCAGTGGCGGACATTGCCACGAATGGGTCAAAAGATTGTAACTTTCTCCAGAACCAACGTTTTACAATGCGATCCATACTCCTTGACAAATCTCTACCTAGTAAGTACTGAACTAGTCCCAAAGGAGATTTTACGGTTAAGCATCAAAATTATCGATAAAAATTTTTGCAAGTAAGCTTTCAACTGTTCTTCGGGCTGTAACGTCGACAGCACAAGGGCAATATAAAAACAAATGCTGGGATTTAGACAACTCCATCCTTTGACAGCCACCGAACCTTTCAAAAAAGTCAAAAAAACCGTCATTTTCCCGAGCTAACGATGGAAATTTCTCCATCACGCGGGTGAGGGACCACTAAGCTTGGGTAGTACAGGACCGGAGGAAAGCACGAAAGCAAAGACTGGGAAGCAGAGACTCTCCTTCTCACCATTCCAAACTCGTCCATGGAAGTCCATTTCGTGGGAAAACTCATCACTGAGGATTTTTTCGGCAACGAGGAAACTGATGCTTGCGTGCAAGTTGCCTCCTTTTGACATAGTAACTTTGCTCACGTGTAACTTTTGGAGAAAATGTAGGAACGTTTTGAAACCAAAAGATTCACGCTTCTTAATTTCATTTGACTACTGTAAAGTTTCAATTTTTACTGAGACTGAATTGGACCACCCACATTACCATTGCATTGGTTCCGCTTTTGATCCCTATCCCGCATTCACGTCGTCACACATTTGACTACCGCACTCTACGAGTGCGACGCTCTCCGTCCTCAGTGACCCATTAGGTCCCCTCCACTGAGGATCCCCTCCCCCTCCCCCCGAATGCTCGGCTCTGCGAAAGCGGCTCTTGTCACAAAAAGTAGCAGAATCCAGCGTGAGCTAGCGATCCGCGATTATAATTTGCGACCTGATTAGGGAGTTTGCCACAGACACCGCTTCCTTACTCTATATCCCAAGCTCTACCCACTTACCACGACTGTTGATTCCTCGAGAAATGAATGGGTTGGAGTGATAACATGGCACCGATATATAAACAGGCTGACGATGGTAGCAGCAAAAAATGAACCTATGTAAACAACCAAGAGAACTGAAAAGTGGTGTGGTGATGGAAATCCATGGCGCAATCCATGAAGCAGGATAACCCATTGGTATTGGGAAGAATATTATCGGCAAAGTGAGTGCCAGGTAAAAGAGATCGAATACGGTCGATGTCAGCTGGTAGACCAGCAAATACCATTTATAAGACCCCATTTGCTTCGTTGACTTGTAGAGAATACAGAATATACTCAGTACATTCAAAGGAACTGCCACAACAGAAAGCGAATGCATGAAGATCAGGTAGAAACCAGTGTCGAGGTCAAAGTCCTCGCATTCGATCATTGGAAAGGAATAAACAAGAGTTACTAGTTACCTCTCGAAGTAACTAATTGGTTCAATCGTGAGCACCAGAACACCTGTCATTGTGGGTGTACATTTCATGGAAGTAATTGTAGCCTCTGGTGTTTCAGAGATCCCTCACATGCTACATAACTCACCTTTAGAGTTAGTTTTCACCGGCAGGGCAGTATGGTTTTGAGACTGACATTTTTATCAGTTCTACGCACAGTAGAGAATGGTTTTCCTTTGAGGACAAATTTACACTCTTTTCCGAGGGAGGTCCTTCTCAAGCAGGGCACGCCATCGCGTTGTGAATCAATTACGACCCCCCCTTTTTGGGAGTTGGTACGACCCCCCCCCCCTCCCAGCCCTCTGTCCTTCCTCATCGAACCGAGCCGTCGAGCGGGGGGGGGAGGTCGTCAGAATTAAACTATCATTTTCAAGTGTCGGAAATAGTAGTGCGTCCGTGAACTGACCAAATACGACCCCCCTCCCAAAATGACCAAGTACGACCCCCCCCCCCCTTTACAGCGTCCGTGAAACAAGAGAAATCAACTATCAAAAAAATTTTTCTCTGACCAAATACGACCCCCCTCCCTCGCGGTCAAATACGACCCCCCCCTTGTGATGATCACAACGATACGTACCCTGGTGCGGAGTGAAGGGGTACGCAGCTGCAGTAGTAGAAACTTTCTCCACTCGAAAGTGCACGGAAATGGAGCTGGAGAGCGATACTCGCGTGCTGCCTTCATACTCTTCTGCAATATCTTAAATGTGCAGCGCTTGCGTCAACACCAACTGGCTACGGACCTGAGTGTGTTACCAGTTGTTTGATGAGCCTGAGGGACTATGAACCCCTCGCTTGAGGTCCCCCTTGGTTTGCTCGCCTGGGGTCCCGGACGAATTCGTTCGTAACGGGTTAAGTTGTCAGCAAGCCCCAGTACTGTCGTCGAATCCTTGCGTTCAGAACCAAGGACCAGGATCTCGCGGGGGACTCTTTCATCTTCCTAAAGGGGAAAACGGCCTTATTATCAACACAGGGAAGGTTCCGGTGATCTATTCAGTTCAAATTCTAATTCAAAACACAGCCTACTTGCTATCCCGAGATTTATTAGCTTCAGTTTTAAAAGTTGTTCGTGTTTGTTGTCTTTGTTTATTTTTTTTTCTTTTTATAGTGCCATCCCCTAATTGAGTATGTTTCTGTCTTTTTTCAAGCTGAGTGGCGCACCCTTGGGTGTATATCAATAAATAAATGAATAAAGACCAGTCCCACAGAGAAACACGCACTCAGTTGTAGAGAAGAATGCAATTGACCGTATGGCAGTACGGTCAATCGGGGTGGAGACGCCATCCGCGTATCACTACAGTCCAGCTCCGTTCTCGTGCTCTTTTAAGGAGGCAAAGTGGCATGTTACGACACCTGCGGACCAGCTCACCCAAGGCAAGGACCAGCATCCATAGAGCAGAGTGTGCGGTTTGTTTGATCTTGACAGTTTTTCTAACGCGAATCGAATTTGTGCCGATTGTTTTAGGCTCTCTAACGACAGGCCCAAGGTAATTTCAGCCGAAACGGACTTCCTAGCTGATCGGGGCTGCTTCAGCGTAATAAGAAATGTTCAGATTGCAGTCAAGCGCCTCGTGCTACGTGGACGTGCAAAATTAAACTGCTATCATTTACATAGTATAGTATTGTGGGTATCGTTCGCGAAGTACCGATAAGAGTTGCGAGCTGTGTATACATGCTCCTCCCCCCCCCCGCCTCCGCTTCCGGTTGAACGACCAGACAGACGCCTCTCCTCAGTTGGAGAGGCAGTTTAGGCAAATGTTCCAAATTTTTGAAAGCATTCGAGGTCTACGAACATACACTCCATACCTTGGAGGTGGGAAAACTGTGGCTGTGATTTTATTCGACGTCGAAGGACGCGTTTTTCGTGTGGCATTCGAATTCGAGACATCTGTCATATTCAGTAGCGTCCAACTTCCTCTCTTCGTAAAACCTCGGCATTGTTGTTACGTTTGATAAATTCTTCTGTGCACACGAGGTTGGTAGGTGGAACTTTTATTATGGCCTGACGTTTCGACTAGATCGTCTTCATCAGAGGCCTAAACGTGGCTCATGGTTTGAAATTGCTCTTTTTATAGTCAAAAATCTCCTCTTCCCTAACGTTTCTGACAGACTACTGAGAAAACCCCGAAAATCCCGAATGAGGGAAAGACTCACCCAGTCCACCACAGCGAGAGCGGATGTAGCCGCTCAGTTAGTTGTTAGTTCAAAAAGTGTAACTGTGCCAATCTTAGTGACTATAGTAGAAATTTCACGTCCCACCGCTCACATCAGTAGCTCGCAGTGCGACACAAATGGCAAGAGGTCATTTGTTATGGATAAGCACTCATTGCGGTTGTTCATTCTAGGATTTCTTGCAGAAATCCAGAATGCCTCTAGCGCTTTTCTGGCAGAAATCTCAGTCTCGCATGCCAGGATCGTGCACTTCACATCAAACTCGTTTCCGCTGTGCTCCTCGATCAAATGCTTGCCGAGTGGTGTTCTTATATTACCACGCCTTTTGCCAGCAAGATGTTCTTTGACGCGTATTGCTAACGGTCTTCCAGTCTCCCCAATGTAGGTTGCGTTACATGCCAAACATTCAATTTGATAGATCACACCACTTTTGGCGCAATCTCCAATTGAACCTTGTGGACAAGTAACGCACTGTTCTGATATGCACTGTCGTAGAGTCTGTTTTGCACCAGTTGGTTTGAGTTAATATTAGGAGTACTAACTAGTACAATCGTTGTCCAGCTATGCGCGAAAAAAGACATCTCTGAATTGCAGCAGTCACTTTATCAGATATGAATGGTATACATAGCGGGAGCTTGTTCGCGCGGTACGCGTCGGTGCTCAGTGTGAGTTCTTCTACGATCAGCCGGTAGGTAGGTCCATTCGGTATGGTGTAACACGTGATTCCCTTGCGATGGGCCGTCCACACTACAACTTGACTAGCTCTGCTTTTATCTTTTTACTTTTGTCTTGCACTCACATTATCAAAATACCATCACCCCCTCCTTTTTTCTTCTCGTAAACGGCTCTCCGCTGAAGACTCCTCAACGGACGCCTGACCATGCTTCTTCTGGCTGTTTTCATACAGCTTGAATGCAATCAGTTAAAGGTATTCGATGTCTAGAAGTGATCAAAGTGATCGTTATACTGACTCGCTTGTTTAGAATTGGAGCGGTATTTCGAGCGTGCTCCTGATTTGTGCATTCTGTTACTCACAATCATAAGCACGGAATATTCTAGTTTGAAAAAAAAATTCCCAGGGATCATAAGGCTGCGTTTATACTTTGCGGCAGCGTAGCGTAGCGTAGCGCAGCGTAGCGTAGCGCTTCCAGCGTACGCCAGCGCTTCCAGCGTACGCCAGCGGCAGTGCCGAAGAGAAGATGCATATCGATCTAGCTTCACCAGCGTCACCAGCCGGCACGCTGGCGTACGCTAGCGGCACGCTAGCGTACGCCAGCGTTTCTCCAGCGTTTCACCAGCGTTTTGCTAGCGTTTGCAGCGGCAGGGGAGTAGAGACTATGGGAGAGCTGGAGGGTACAAAACACATCGATTGCGCGTCTCTCACTCGCCCTTAGTCTCTACAATGCACATCGCTTCTGCGTCTCCGACGGCCACATGGTCTCTACAATACACGTCGATTCCGCGTCTCTCACGGCCACATAGTCTCTACTCCCTGCCGCTGCAAGCGCTAGCAAAACGCTGGTGCCGCTGGAGAAACGCTCGAGAAACGCTGGTGAAGCTAGATCGATAGCTATGCTTCCCGTGCCCTCGCTACGCCAGCGTGCGCTAGCGTGCCGCTGGTGACGCTGGTGAAGCTAGATCGATATGCATCCAGGTACAGCATCGTTGTGCTAAACCCATAGGGGTCGTACTTGGCCGCTGGAGGAGGGGGGGGGGGTCGTAAACCTCAAGGGTCACTCAGAGCCGAGCAATGCTTCGACATTTCAGTTGATAGTGGGAGTGGAGCTATGGAAGTCAAGATGTTATAAAAAAATGAAGTTTATTATGAGTGTATTCTTTACAGCTTTAAATGCTACGTTTAACAGCCCTCTTTTCATGGGAAATCCCCAAGAATGGGTTCGTACTTGGCCGCGGGGGACGTGGGGAGTATCGCAAAAGTAGGCTCGCTAGGCATCAAACAGTACAAAGGTGTCATTGCTAAGGGTAATGGAACGGACGGAAAGATTCAGAAGACCCGGATGTAACTAGGAATACAAAATAATAAAAGATTTATTAGCAATATAGCAAGAATAAATAAATAAATAAATAAGTGTCAGTTTATAGCATGAACTCGTAAGTACGTAGATGACTAAATAATACGTCTCAAACAGATTCCTGTCGGGTCCTTTACAAACCCTAAACAAACATCTGCTTGCATGGATAAAAGCACCTGAAATTAGAATTTACACCTTTCCACCACCTCTCCGTAGGAGCCTAATGCACGGCGCACGGACCACCGATTAGCGATAGCCGAGCTCCTCTTCCTCTCATTTGAAGGGAAATATGTATTTTGGAGGCACACTGAAAGCTGTATCCTCACAACTGGCCACTATAAGAGTCATTGCGGTGGTTCCAGGGTAGCGCAAGGGAAACCCATCGAAATATCTCCGAAACTAGTGCGGTCTTCAGAAAACCGAAGACTTGAGAGAGAAAGAGGAGGGTTTCAGGACGTTTTCAATCCTGATGAAATTGCGTTTGAACGAAGCAATCCTCGCGTGAAGCATGGAAACCAGCTCGCGATTTACCCCTAGCCTATCCAAAACCCATCCGGAATATTTCACCAACGGGGATTGTTCAGTTTGCAACTAGGTAGAATACACAACAGTAGAAACTTTGCCGTTGCATGCTGCACCATTCCTCGAAAGCTCCGCACCTAAAAAAAGATATAACCCCCGAACAGACCCCAGGACGTTGGCAAGTAAAAAAACCGCGCTCTAATGACGTTTTTCCAAAGAAAGCGGTCGCAGCCTTGCACCCTGCAGCCTGATCGATAATAGCCAAGTATGGAACGATTTACTGCCGGCCTGGTTATCCTTTTTTCATTTAGCTCTGCATTTTTTGTATTTTCCATGTTTCGCTTTGTTGTGTCGTGCATGTTTTCATTATTTCCCCGTCACCATTCATTGAATGCACATCTGGGCCCTGACACGCTCACCTTGGGGCTATTTTTTCACCAATTCAGCCTATCAATGATCACCATTAGCCGCTATTTCAATTGTGTTTCTTTTACAAGTTGCATGTCATACATAGTTATCGAACGAGGAGTTTTATTTTGAATCCTAAGACAAAATTGTAGGTAATGCAGGCGCCCCCTGTTGTTCAGCCTCATATTGCATGAGGCTGAAACAGCCTTTTATTTCCTGTATTTTAGAGCAGAGTGCGCCTTTCGAGAAACCAGATTCCATTTCAGGAAGTCATTTGTGGTGAACTGCATCTGGTTGTCAGTTAGAGCAAAGGGGGGGTCGTGTCTGGACCCTCTTCGAGGGGGGGGTCGTACCCACACCGCCATTTGACACATCCCCATGCTGTACCCTGTGACGCTGGTGAAGCTAGATCGATATGCATCCTCTCTTCGGCACTGCCGCTGGCGTACGCTGGAAGCGCTACGCTACGCTGCCGCAAAGTATAAACGCAGCCTAGGGTGCGTCTCGTATTCTTCACCGCTCCTTCGATGCTCTTGAAGAACTGCTCGGCTCAATTCTGGCTACGGCATTACCATAATGATTTCTGCTTGTTGAGTCACAACAGAGCCTGAATGCTCTCTCAGAGGACATCAAGCGGAACAAGGGGAGGCACAGTGAGTTTCAACGCAAGTTGGAAAATTCAACGAAAGTTGGAAAACGGACCATAACATCTGGTCCGCCAAATCGCTAAAGAGCTTGCGGTATGACAGAGTGATCAAATTCTTGTGTGCCATGATCTCTGAATTGTATTCTTTTCGGATTCTATGTTCATAACATTTTCTCTCTACGAATATTTTTCGCCTGGTTTGTCGTTTATACAGATTTTTTCGGAGATTGCGACGATGGAATATATGCTTAGGTTGCAAGGTTAAACTTAGTGAACCATCTGCTGCGGCGTTAGTTCACTGATGCAGCAGTTATTTTCTACGTTTCAAAGGTTTCTCCTAGTTATGACGACCATAGATTAACTCTGAACCCCATTGCTCGATTCCCTAAGTTTCAAGTTGCCAAATGAACATGAGAACCACAACGCGTGGCACACCTTCCTGTCTCGCTCGTTCACACAAGAATATAGTAATGAGAGCCACTTCCAACAGAGGTCACTTGTTTTGCATGTCATGGCTCTTGAGAAGCACCTGTCCTTCTAGAAGTACATGTACGTAATGACAAGATCAAAGATAATCAACAAGTGACCTGCTGTCATTTTAGTAATCGTAATGAGGCAACGGAAGTTTTCTTTGCATGAACTTAACATTTCCAAAAAGTTCTCTGTTTTGCATATTCAGTAGCATTGGTGGGCCTAGGTTTTTTTTGCAAGACTAGCTTCCTGTTTGATCCATTGACCGCAAAGGAATAGTCGGTAGGTCGCATTGCATGGTTCCGGCTAGGTAGATACACTGAGCATGTAACGCATCCCATTGACATTTTCTATTGGGAACGTGGAAGTGGCATCAACCTTTTCACTTGATAGGGAGTTAAGGTGAAGGGGTCAGCATGAATATACGCACTGGTGACGCCATCCATGAGTTTCGCGCCGGGCAGCAACAGGTACTGGGGAACCGCGATTCTTTAGGTAGATGATTCGACATACTCACTTCTTCTCACGTCGAAGTCAGAT
>MU913821.1:5637-25426 GCA_036418165.1 Cooperia oncophora | reverse complement strand
GTGAGCGGGCGGCGGACGAAATGAGGGAGGAACACCCGCAATGGGCGGGGCGTGCTACGAAAACTGCTATAGGTGGGCGGTGCTCGCTACGAAAATTTCAAAAATTCGTAATTCGGTTCCAAAAGAGCTCGGAGAGTGGGAGAAGTGGCTAAGGATAGGCAATCAGTTTGCGGACGAAATCAATGAAGCACAAGGCGCAAATCAATGAAGTGATGGGCGGGGCGTTCGCCGAAGTGAACGGTGCCGAGGACAAAAACCCTCAAAACGCATCCGAAAAACCCCAGGAAATGGGGAGTAAGGTGAAACTGAGCAATGGTTTGGCAGATGAAGTTAGTGAGGGATAACCGTAGGGAGTATACCAAATGGTTGGTACCGTCGGCAATAGTTTATTCTGCGATTCCTCATCACTAAGGGGAGTGCCGCATAGAAAATTTTGATGACTGTCTTCTAGGGGGGTATATACAAGAAGTGAAACGGTAAAGTGCGGTAATTCTCAAAACAATTTTTTTTCGACCATTCGGCGAAGCCGGCCGATCCGACTGGCCCTCCCTCTCATGGAAAACTTCTCACCGGGACCCACTTCACACCGGAAGGAGGATCGGCCGGCGAAGCCGGCCGATCCGACTGGTGTATGATAACAGACGTTCCGGACAGTGGTTGGATGCCGACGAACCACCGAGGCAATTTCCAAAGCCGAATCCTCACGAAAAAGATTATGGTCACAGTGTGGTGGTCATCGGCTGGTGTGATCCACTATAACTTTTTGTCACCAGGCCAAACCATCACAGCAGAGTCCTACTGTGAAGAAATCGACGAAATGTACCGAAAATTGCGTCAGCTGCAGCCAGCACTTGTCAACAGAAAGGGTCCGATTCTTTTGCATGACAACGCCCGCCCACACGTTTCACAAATCACTATCCATAAATTGAACGAATTGGGGTTGAAGTTCTACCTCACCCGCCATATTCTCCAGACCTTTCACCAACCGACTATCACCTTTTCAAACATTTTCAGAACTTCCTTGCTGGAAAATACTTCATCAATTAGGACCAGGCAAAAAAAGCTTTAGCTCACATTGGCAAAAGTGTGCTGATTCGAACGGTGCTTATTTCGATTAAATCCGATGAGTATTAAGAAAGTTATGATCGTTTAAAGTGAAACACCCAAAACGCTGAGAACTTTCCGGACAACCTAATATATTGTGAATAGTGGCTCTCAATCATGAACCTATAGTCGCAGGATCACTCTCCAAGGAAAATAGCAAAAAAAATCATGGAGAACGCCTCAATTATGGACCCGGCAACCATTCTAGACCAGATCTCTGGGACTGCTCGTTTTATGCCAGCAAATCGACATCCTGCCGCCTATGGCTCATTCATCGTTTCTTAGCCTCATCCATCCATACCATCCAACAGTAAAGAAAACAAAACACAGTGAAAAACTGAACTCGTGGCAAAACATAGGCTTTGAGTTTTGGTGAGCACGGCAACTAGGGAGGCGTCAGAACTGCCGCCCATAAAAGCCGCAGCGCCTTTGTTCCTCCAAAGCCGCGAAAAAGGGACAATCTCAACGCGTTCGCGGCGACGCCGTTTCGCCAACAAAAGCCATAACCCCGTTGCCGATTCCGACGAAGATTCCGTGTGTTGGTTGTTTCGACAATTCTTTTACATTTTACTCTTTAGACAGGTTTTCATGCAATTGTTGGTGGGCAAAGAGCAGGTTTATTTCTTTGCTTTCTTAGGGTTGATTGGAGTCGGGCTAGGAAGATTTTTGCCAAAAGTTATGTACAAATAATAATGCGAGTAGTACGCAAGTACCATCACGAACATTTTCATGTGTTTTCTTGTGATTCTTCTCCCATTTTACTCGGAACTATCTCCCCTTTTACTTTTGAAAGAAGTGAATGATGCTTTGATGAGGAAGTTGATTTGGATGATATAGTAATCCGGATTCGAGTCTCATATCATCACTTTCTCATTGTGCTATAAAATTGATTCTTAGCTTTCAACCTTAATACTGGCGTTTGAGAGCAGAATAAATAGCTAAGAACAGGTGAGAGTGACTTTTCAAAGCTTGTTCCAATTTTTTTTCCCTCCACTGTATTTGAAAGCTAGCGCTATCAAATGAACCATTCAACAATACCACATGTATAAGCAGCAACCATAGCTATACATGACAGTGGCCTATGACCGTGTTCTACCAATTTCCGAGCATAGGAGTACTGGAAAAGCATTGTTCTCCAAACGGGTAAGCGGATTTTTTCAGGTGGGTCTCTGAAACGCAAGTGAAAAGCAGATGCAGTCGCGTAGAAGGGGGGGGGGGGAGGTCGTATGGACACTATTTATTGAGGTGTGGGGCGATCGAATTGATGGGGCGATTCTCCTTAACGTGATGATTGACTTGATGTCACACCCTTCTGTCGCACGACACGCACCTTCTCACATTTATTGGGAACTAATAATTGTTCAGCGGAGAAGAGAAATCAAACTTACGAGAGCCCTAGCATGCCTCTAATACGATACACAGGGCTAATGAGAAGGGCCAGACTGTTTCTTACAACGTTCTGCGAGATGCTTTCACCTTTTTCTCTGTGCGCGATGTGATTCTTTTGCGGCACAATCTCATTCCCCTGTTGATTAAAAATGAAGGGATGTACGAGTTTCGATACCAGTTGAAATGCTTGAAAAATTAACCCGATGCAATTTAGTTTCTTTGCGCAATCTTTTGCGGCACAATCTCATTCCCCTGTTGATTAAAAATGAAGGGATGTACGAGTTTCGATACCAGTTGAAATGCTTGAAAAATTAACCCGATGCAATTTAGTTTCTTTGCGCAATTCGTTGATCTTTTGACTAATGGTGGCTATCGCCGTCTGCATGATCTGCATTTCACGACAAAAAAAAACTCGCGGAATGAGCAGAGCTGTGGTGGCATGAATAAGACTCAAGCAGCCAACGAAGGCATCCCTGGAACCGCCGGTAATGGCCTCCCTTGTAAGATAGTAGCTGGGGGCGGTCGCGAGGAGCTATGCAAAGCGGACACTAGTAACGGCTAGTTGTCATTACACCACTTCCGCGCTACCGTATCCCACGCCTAGTAATAATCATTTTCTAGAGTCCCCATCGACAATCATTCTCTTATTAGTCGTTTTCCCTTGTTTTTTTTTGTTTTGCTATGGTCGTACAGTTACATATTCGACGAAAAATGGAAGTAAACTCAACAACAAGAGTGGGAGACGCTAGGACCATAGCAAAACAAAAAAACAAGGGAAAACGACTAATAAGAGAATGATTGTCGGTGCTAACGTATTTGGGGGGGGGGGGGCACGCGGCTCGCGGCGAGTGATGACTCATCGGCTCTTCACTCATTGACATACTTAGAGCGCTAATCTAGCAGCAAAATTAGAATAAACAAACAAGATTCACCGAATACTTGCCGAGAAATCCCACAGAAGCTGAGAACAACAAATGTTTGATCTTATGTAGTCAAGGATATCGGTCAACATCAAAAAGGCAACAATCGTTGGTAGTTTAGGCAAAATCTTCCATCCTACAACTGTTTCTTCGCATCAGCGTTAACTGCTTAAGCTTTCAAAAATATAGCTAGGACGGTGTTATATCCATGTCTTAAACATGAGGTTACTTCTATTTTGCCGAGGAGGAAGCAGAAGAGTCGATGAGTCATCACTCGCCGCGAGCCGCGTGGCCCCCCCCCCAAATAGGCCGCGTTCATACATGACGACGTTGTGGAAATGACGGAAATTGCGGAAAGGAAATGCATACGTATCGATTTGAAAAGTGCATTTCTGCAAATTCCGCGGAATTTGCAGAAGTGCAGAAGAAATGACGGAAAAAGAATTGGTAACGGGAGGGTGGGGGAGGTGGGGTCTCCAGTGCTCGGGTTTGGGCACCCTGACTCGTCACTGCAGGCCGCTAGCCGACGGTCTGCGGCAGGGCTGGGCTGCGGTGAGCCCCCTGCGGCGTGAAAGTTAGAGTGAGCGGAGCGTTGCGGGATGACGGCCACATGATGCAGGGAATAATCCCACAGAGCCATAGCCCAATTGCTGCTGCAAAATAATAAATAACTAGAAGGCGCACTTCAGAGGCGCAAGAGACCGTATGACCGTCGCCGTTGCTAATGTGAAGGGTGCGAATTGTAGAGACACCCAGAGGCCCCAAGGGTAAACTGACCTACAGAAATTACCGAAACTAGCGCTGAGTTAAGGGACAATGCCAGTCTATGCCACGGCGGAATCGAGGTGTGGGGCGAGTTCAGGGGCGTGTGGATCGAAGAATGCGTCCGCGTTGGACTTTACAAAAATCCAATATGATTTGTGTGGCGAAGGCTGGTGTGGTCCGCACAATGAAGCAACCTTCTGCCACATTTGGATCATATAGGGAACGTTCAGCGCTATTCTGTCGCCAAATTGCGTGGACGCCAAGAATAGGTGTTATATTTGTGATCAGGGCCACTGATTACCACTAAAAACGAATTTTCGGTCAAAACAATTGTTTTGACCTTCTTGGGTTTGCTTATTGGGTTGTCCGGGGTCCGTAGCGTCAACGATACGCATCGCTGTTACGAAGATGTGAGACTCCGCTCACACTGCCGACCAAATGGTCGGTCACCTACAACCCGAAAAAGTCAAAAAAATTTTTCGCTCAAAACTTGCTCCTAGGGGTAATCGACAGTCCTGATCACGATTCTAGACTTTATTTTCGGTTCCAGTGCCATCTGGCTTCAGCATAGCGGAGAAGAGATGAGAATACTAACGAACTTGAAGGAAAAAGCAGTTTTACATAGGATTGTTCAGTTTATCGTGAATGTTTTTGTTAGGACCAATTATTTAGACAAACATGGATCCAAAAAATGAAAAATTGTAGAAAAGCAAAATTTTGTCCTCGGTGGGATCCGAACCATGACCTATTTTTTAGCTTGCAAGCGAGCAACTGATTGCCTGTGCTCATTACAAGACGAGACAGCCTCGGACATCCTTTGTTCCTCCGCATTGAACACTTCGACCTCGTTGATTAAGAAAGGAATTATGAAATAAAGGCATATTGGAGAAGTTCTGAAGCAATCAAAAATGACGACGTCCTTACTCGGAGACATTCAGACTATATTCCCTCCTGACTCCATTGTAGATGATTTTTCTGAGCCTTGACGTTTCGGTACAGAGAATCTGTAGGAGCGAACATGTAGCCTGAAAAGGAAGAGATACCAACTCGTCATGGCCATGCACTTCAGGTTTCGTTTTTTCTTGAAAAGTGTGCTGACCACTTGTAATGAAGTTTGACGAATTAGTTTGACGATCTAGGCTCCTCTTCATTGCTTATTAGGCCCTACCCGACTTCAATGACGAGCTGATGATTTTCATAGGGCAGCTTCATTTAGCCACATATTATTGTTACTTGTGAAAGCAATATATCTGCGATACCCAAAAAACTTATCAACAACGTCCGTTCGAGAGGGAACCCCCATTTTCTCGACCGGCCCTCCCAAAAGGTCAGTTTGACTTCAGTGACGAATTGATGATTTCGATGTATCAGCTTTTTGAGCCATATGTGGATAGATTTGAGCTGGTCTGGGCAGGCTTCTTTTCTGAGCTTTTCAATTAGGACCGAGTTGGATCTCTCTGAGTTTGAGCGGTTTTTCCCTGGCATTTCAACTATTGCCCAGCCGGATCCTTCTGAGTGCGATGTGGCATACTCCTGACTGACATTTCTAGCTGAGGTCCAATCGGATCTCTCTCAGGGTGGATTGAACCCAGCCAGAATTGTCAGGGAGAAGTCTGCTCCACACCATAAGGATCTCAGTGTACCTCAATTACCACTTGTACTAATAGCAGTCAAAATAGAATGAGTATGAATCAAAATGAAAATCAAAATGAAAACAACATTCTTGTGATAAACAAAGAAAACTTATCAACAACGTCCGTTCGAGAGGGAACCCCATTTTCCAGACCGGTCACTCTTGAAAGGTTAGTTTGACTTCAGTGACGAATTGATGATTTCGATGTATCAGCTTTTTGAGCCATATGTGGATAGATTTGAGCTGGGTCTGGAGGCAGGCTTCTTTTCTGAGCTTTACAATTAGGACCGAGTTGGATCTCTCTGAATTTGAGCGGGTTTTTCCCTGGCATTTCAACTATTGCCCAGCCGGTCCTTCTGAGTGCGATGTGGCATACTCCTGATATTTCGCTGGGTCTGGGGCAGGCTTCTTCTCTGAGCTTTTCAATTGAGGCCGAGTTGGATCTCCTGAGTTTGAGCGGGTTTTCCCTGGCATTTCAACTACTGCCCAGCCGGATCCTTCTGAGTGCGATGTGGCATACTCCTGATATTTCGCTGGGTCTGGGGCAGGCTTCTTTTCTGAGCTTTTCAATTAGGCCGAGTTGGATCTCTCTGAATTTGAGCGGGTTTTTCCCTGGCATTTCAACTATTGCCCAGCCGGATCCTTCTGAGTGCGATGTGGCATACTCCTGATATTTCGCTGGGTCTGGGGCAGGCTTCTTTTCTGAGCTTTTCAATTGAGGCCGAGTTGGATCTCCTGAGTTTGAGCGGGTTTTTCCCTGGCATTTCAACTATTGCCCAGCCGGATCCTTCTGAGTGCGATGTGGCATACTCCTGACTGACATTTCTAGCTGAGGTCCAATAATATACAATATTATTGGACCTCAGCTAGAAATGTCAGTCAGGAGTATGTCACATCACAATATGGCACGGCTGTAGTGTTCAACCCAGAATGCTGGCCAACAGTCGCAATAGTAGTCAGTGCCATTTTTCTCTATTTTTTACTCTTAGGATGCGACGCCTTTCTATACAGGGGGGGGGGGCCAAAAAAAGTCATTCCGGCCGAGTCACATATGAGCGAAGTTTTCGCAGCCCAGACAGAGGAAGTGGATATGAGTACCAGGGCGGAAGATACCCAAGATCTTCCTCTATAAGCAGGAGCCGGCTGCCGCCATTCACCATTCACCTTCATGTACACCAAAATATGAAGTCATCTCCAGTCGCGGCCTGAGTGGAGAACGCCTTTGGAATTCACGTGGCCTCCAAACAGCTGCGGAACTTCTTGAATGGAATCACCCATGGATAGCTACCTGGAGACCAGTACTCTTGATCTGCAAGACCTCAAACATCGAGCAGCTCCGGCAACGTCGCTACGGTCCAGGACATCATCTTCACCCCATTCACCAAGGCGCGGGTTGATGGTGTGGACCGGCCGTACCTGGAATGGGAAGACCGATATTTTCTTTGTAGACCCCGACTGAAGGTGAGCGCTGGCGGTTACATCAAGTAACTCGAGAAGGATATCCTCCCTACATGTGGTCGCCCGTACCTTCTTGGAGACCTTGTGCTGCTACAGGTTTGGGTGCCACCACATGGAATCGAAGGGTTTTGGAAAAACTCCCGCCTACTTCGAATGGAAGGGCGTTTCGTACCTGATGAAGATGTAATATTGAAATATGTCCCCTGACCTGAACCCACTCAATTACCTAGTTCGGGCGGAGCTCAACAGGGTGGTCTACAGTGGCGGAGAAATCAACGATCTCGCTCAACTCCGGTACCCACTCACTTTCGCGCGGCCGAATCTCTCGATGGCGCTCCTCCAGAAGGCTGTGGCGGAGTATCATTATAGTATTTAATGTGCTCTTTAATATGGTAGTAAAAATGTCCGATAAAAATTTAATAAAGTGTAACTTATAGCGCCTTGAAAGTCATGGAGGCAAAATGACTTTTTTTTGCCCCCCCCTGTATATACCTATTATAATTGGGAAACCTGTACGTACACTCATAAGTCTCACCTATAATGGACTTCGAGTTATATTGCGTCTACTGTTCAAAAAGAATCCGAGACCCAAACAACAGCGGAATATAAATTTAGTCGAGCTATTAGCTGTGGCACTAATTTTGATGCCACTACTCTCAGTTCAGGGATGTCAAGAAGTGGACATCTTCTCCCACCATATGACAGAGTGTTCTGCAGAGAAGAAAATTTGTAAAGTTCGCGTTTCTGAAGTGCTGAAAATCAACCCCTTTAAAAAAGAAGCGTGCTTTAAGTTGCGAAGCAACTCTACTGTGGTGCACGAAATTCGCGTCTCATGGGACTCACTCATACTCTCATGTGAGCCAGAAACTGTTCTTTTCACCCGCGACACGACCTATAACGTCATCGATAGTAAACGATGCCCGCGAAAGGGTTCGTGCGTAGGCGAAAAATGCGCAACGATAAAAAGGTCATCTGTGATACCCGAGCTGAGTGAAGGAAACAAGTACCCCGGCGTAACGTCATGCACTGAGTCATGCGGAGGGCCCGGTTGTGATTGCTTTTGGTGGGGCTCGGGATGCTTGTTCTACCGAATATATCTTAAGCCAAGAACACGTCAAATATTCGAAATTTTCAAGTGCGCAAGATGGACGGAGGCAGCAAAAGTGAAATTCACTTTAAACACGCTTAACGGATATCTCCATCAAATGGTTATCATATACATTAGCATTGAGTTCAATAACGGTTCCACCCATTCCATCTCTCAACGTGCCTTTCATCACGGACGGAGTCGATACCTCCTTGTGGGATACACACCTTTTACCCCCCACTGCAATGTCCTACCGCTGAAGCAGCGCGAACTCTCCAGTGCGAAGTGGTAGAAGATTGCACATGTAACCCAGCAGAAGTAAAAGCGAACTGCAATTGCAGAGAAATGAACATTTCAAAGTGGTTCATTAATTTGCAGAACAGACTACCCATTAGAACACCCTCGTTGACCTTTTTTAGACACCGGAAAGGAGTAGTTCAAGCACGCGTACCAACCATGACTACGTCAGAAATTATACTGACGATAAAAGAAGACCTTAAAACAGAAATTGTTGTTGAAGATAAAATATGTCGAGTGAATGACACATCAATCATAGGATGTTATAAGTGCGCAAAGGGAGCAGTAGCACAGGTCACATGCACATCATCGAAACTAACATATGCAGAAATCCTTTGTGACCAAGCGAGTTTTACAGTTGAATGTGACGAAAAGGGTAAACAGTCCCCCTTACAGTTTAGCTTTTCTGAAGCCAGAATTCACATTACTTGCTCTGTTTCATGTGGAACGGTGTCAACACAGTTCAAAATTAGCGGCATTCTGAAATTTACCCATACGGTTCAAGCGATGGCCAATCAGTGGGCAGAAAGGATCAACAATACCTCTACGGGAATACAATGGACTTCAGCCACATTGGGAATATATTTTGCAGTGGCACAAATCTTCCATAGTAGCCATGACAGCATCTCAATTGCTCTCGTTTTTACGTATTTTTTTATTTCAACATACGGGGCACGCTCTATCTGGTTCATAACGCGTCAACCATGCCGACTTAGCACGCGACTTTTTCGCTTCCTTTTTCGCTTCCTTCTTCGCTTTCTCACTCACCCTGCAAAAAACAGTGCCCGTCGCAACCATAAAAAAGAATACTGAGTTCTTTAAAGCCGGCAAGAACATGACGCACAATACCATAGATAATAAAAATACGAGTTGTAGAATCTTAAATACTGCCCTGCATGAAAGAATTCTAACACGTGCCTTATATTTTTTCAGGATGGCGAGTGATGAAGAGGATGGCGACATCAAGCTTTTGGCCGATCTAACAAGAACACGAGTATTCAATCATGAACAACTTCAAATAGAGCTTGAAATGGCGGCGCTTTCCCTGCAGCGCCAAAAGAAAATTGCAACTGTACTAGTCAAAAAATGGAACCATTACAAAGAAGAAGACGCATTCACTCTCGCGTCGGCTGCAGAGCAACTGCGCATAACGGCCCAATGCATTCGTGAGGCGGAGGTGACGAAGGAACGGATCCTTCGCATGGGAACGCGTTATCTGATTATGGATTCCTGGCACGAGTATATGACTCAATATGGAGAATCTTCTGGTTTTGGTCGGCAGAACTGGTTGAAAAGAGAGCGCGATTACCCGTTCGGACCTGAAGCAATCCTCGAGTTGATGACCAACCAAAGGGACGTCTTGAATATTGAGATAAAGGAAATGACAGCGATGTTACAGCGCCAGGAAAAGGAGATGCGAGAAAAGCATGAACTAACGAGTTTTCAGGTTCAAAGGATCGTCAGAAAAGAAATCGAGTCGCTCCAAAATCAGATCGAGTCGATGGCCGAGCTTGACAGGAGGAAGAAGAAGGAGGTGGCCAATGAACCCCCTCAAGATGACGTGCAAAGGGAAGCACCCCCCTCTGGTGATAAGACAGACGAGTCTGAAGGAGAGGCCCAAGTCGTTGATGAGGAAAACGATGACGAGGCACATTGGAAGAGGATGGTCCGCGAGGTCACAGAAAAAACGAGTTTCGAAAGTTCCGGACAGGCTGAAATGTCAGCCGAATTGAGTCAGGAGAACCCAACGATGTCAGCCGAATCGAGTTATGAGCACCCAGCAGTGTCAGCCGATTCGAGTCATGAGAACCCAACAGACGAGGAGCCAACACCCAAAAAAAGGGCAGACTGGCATACAGCAATTACTAATCGCATGAGTTTCTTAGAGGAAAAACGGAACAGAATGCAACACGATCTCAGTCGATACCCTTATAGGGATCGGGGTGATCGGTCCCTTGGAATTGCTCCTTGGACCCGATGCGCGTTCTGCGAAGAAGAAGGTGATCACTTCTCAGATGCATGTCCTCGAGTTCGTGATGGAGATTCGCGTTATGATATTGTGAACCAAAAGGGACGGTGCATCCACTGTTTGGAAGGTCCACGAGGCCATCACTGTAGATACAGGACGCGTGAGTGCTGGTATTGTTTTAGGCTGAGTTCGACTGTATTTGCAGATTTGAGACCAGGTGACGGAGGCCTCCACCATCGCGCGTTATGTAATGTTCCAAATAAGAAACACATAGCTGCTGCACTGGTGGAACAGGTGGAGAGTGAAATATACATCCTGAAAAGAGACGAATCAATGGTTCGTTGGTGATATCATCTGGTGGCCGGAGTGTCGACAAACGTCAACCCAAATGTAACGTAACCTTTATGAACATTTAGTGTTGATTCACGATTACGATCAGTCTAAAAGAAATGTTGCAGATACGCGTATTCCCATGCCGCAAAGATGTTGTGTCTGATGACTACGCGTGTTACGATCATACTGTATAAACATCGAGTGTCGGCAGATATAAGGAAGGACGATCAAAGAAGAAAACATTTGCTGGCTCTCCTCTTTCGCTAATCTTGCACATATTCACTTATATATATGGTGCTCATCATTGCAGACCGGTGGGGCGGTGCGTGTGACTCGGCTGTGACGCGACTGTCATCGCTGCCGCGTCACAGCCGAGTCACACGCACCGCCCCACCGGTCTGCAATGATGAGGACTGTACCTATTCATCTTTTACGTATTGCGTATTTAGTCATCATATCAGATAAAGGTTTAATTACCCAAGTTTGAGGTACAAGTTGTTTGGGTGCCCGATGCATACCCAGCCGATAGCCTTTGTCCTTCACCGAATGCGGACTGCTCTCTCAGGGTGGATTGAACCCGCGCAGAATTGTCAGGTGAACGTAAGTTCTGCTCCACAGCCATAGGATATCTTCAGTGTACGTGCAACTGACAATCACCCGAACTTGTACTAATAGCAGTCAAAATAGGGAATGAGTTTGTGAATCAAAATGAAAATCAAGAAATGAAACAACATTCTTGTGATAGCACAATAGAAAGCGTATCAAAACTGTCTTGTTCGAAAGGAACCGCCCATTTTCGCCCGACCGTCACTTTTGGAATAGCTTGAGTTCTTGCTTCAGTGATCGAATTGAGATTTCGATGTATCAGCGTTTTTTGAGGCCATATTGTGGGATAGATTTGATGCGTTTGGTCTGAGTGCAGGGCGTTCTTTTTCTGCTTGACCATTTACAATTAGAGCCGGAGTTGGATCTTCTCTTGAAATCTTGAGCGGATTTTTCCCTGGCATTTCAATTACTGCCCAGCCGGGTCCTTCTGAGTTCGATGTGGCATACTTCTGATATTTCGTTGGATCTGGAGCAGGCTTCTTTTCTGAGCTTTCAAATTTTGGGCCGAGTTGGATCTCTCTGAATTTGAGGCGGGGTTTCTCCGTAGCATTTTCAACTTCTTGGCCCAGCCGGATCCATCTGAGTGCGATGTGGCATACTCCTGACTAGTATTTCTAGCTGAGGTCCAATCGGATCTCTCTCAGGGTGGATTGAACCTGGCCAGAATTGTCAGGGAGAAGTCTGCTCCACATCATAAGGATCTCAGTGTACCTCAATGACAATACCACTTGTACTAATAGCAGTCAAAATAGAATGAGTATGAATCAAAATGAAAATCAAAATGAAAACAACGTTCTTGTGATTAAAGCAAAGAAAACTTCATCATCAACGTCCCCGTTTCGCGCGGGGGATACCCATTTTCCACACCGGCCACTCTTGAGAGGTTAGTTTGACTTCAGTGACGAATTGATCATTTCGATGTATCAGCTTTTTAAGCCATATGTGTATAGATTTGAGCTGGGTCTGGGGCAGGCTTCTTTTCTGAGCTTTCAAAATTAGGCGAGTTGGACTCTCTCTGAGTTTCGAAGCGGGTTTCTCCATAGCACATTTCAACTATTGCCTCCAGCCGGATCCATCTGAGGTGCGATGTGGCATACTCCTGACTAGTATTTCTAGCTGAGGTCCAATCGGATCTCTCTCAGGGTGGATTGAACCTGGCCAGAATTGTCAGGGAGAAGTCTGCTCCACATCATAAGGATCTCTTAGTTGTTACCCGTCAATTGAGCATATACCACTTGTAGCTAATAGCATGTCAAATAGAATGAGTCATTGAATCAAGAACTGATAATTCAAAATGAAAAACAACATTGCTTAGTGATACAGCATAGACAAAGCGTATGCAACCAAGGCCGTTGTTATGAAACCAGGAACCCCATTTTCCCCCGACCCGTTCACTCATGAAAGGTTGTAGTTTTGCTTCAGTGACGAATTGATCATTTCGATGTGATGCAGGCCTTTTTAAGCCATAATGTGTATAGATTGACTGGGTCTCTGGGGCAGGCTTTCTTTTCTGTGAGGCTTCTAAATAGGGGCCGAGTTGGATTCTGCGTGCAGTTTGAGCGGGTTTTTCCCTGGCATTCCAACTATTGCCCAGCCGGATCCTTCTGGGTGTGATGTGGCATACTCCTGACTGACATTTCTAGCTGAGGTCGCGACGGCATGCTCGTCTCCAGGTGACTACACCCCCCAGCTAGAATTGTCAGGGAGAAGTCTGCTCCACATCATAAGGATCTCAGTGTACCTCAATGACAATACCACTTGTACTAATAGCAGTCAAAATAGAAATGAGTATGAATCAAAATGAAAATCAAAATGAAAAGCAATCGTTCTTGTGATAAACAAAGAAAACGTGTATCATCAACGTCCGTTTGCGAGGGAACCCCATTTTCCACACCGGCCACTCTTGAGAGGTTAGTTTGACTTCAGTGACGAATTGATGATTTCGATGTATCAGCTTTTTGAGCCATATGTGTATAGATTTGAGCTGGGTCTGGGGCAGGCTTCTTTCCTGAGCTTTACAATTAGGACCGAGATGGATCTCTCTAAATTTGGGCGGATTTTTCCCTGGCATTCAAACTATTGCGCAGCGGTGGTGGCCGCGCTTCTTGGTGCGATGTGGCATACTCCTGATATTTCGCTGAGTCTAGGGCAGGCTTCTTCTCTGAGCTTTTCAATTGAGGCCGAGTTGGATCTCCTGAGTTTGAGCGGTCCCTGGCATTTCAACTACTGCCCAGCCGGATAATTCTGGGTGCGATGTGGCATACTCCTTACATTTCTAGCTGAGGTCCAATTCGATCTCTCTCAGGGTGGACTGACCCAGCTGAAATTGTCGGGGGAGAAGCATGCTTTACACTCATAGAAGCTCACTGTAACTCAATTGAAAGTACCGCTTGAACACTTGTCTTAAACTTCAAAGGATCCGAGTGAATTGAAAATTTCGCTGGTGAAGGCCGCCTGTAACATAGAAGGACCAGGCGGTTTTTGTGCGGGAAAGCTCATCCAAAGTCAGAGGGGTGCAGCTCGGCTCCAGTTGAAACCGGGGCAAAGCCTACATACTTCACACTCGCAAGGGTCTTGTTGGGCCTAGCTTATGATTTCAGGAGAGAGGAAGGCTCCACAAGCAGAGGAATATTACTGATCCTTAGTTGAAAGGTTCAGGAAGGCTCCACAAGCAGAGGAATATTACTGATCCTTAGTTGAAAGGTTCAGAGGAATAGCCCGCTTCACTTAGAACTGGACCCCAGTAAAAATTTAAGGGCGAAAACCCGTTTCGAGGATATCGAAACCCAGCAATAGCGATGATGCACATTTCTCATCGGGAGGCATCCCAACCTTATATCCAGCTCGACGTTGATACCAGTTTGTTATCTATAACAATGATATTTTTTTCATTTCGTGTTCAGTCTAACTCCACTTTGGTGGGGATACCACAAGGCGTGCTTGTTGTGCTTGTACTATGCCGACTCTCCTCCAAAATGCAACCGTGTTAGCCGCCGAATAGCCGTTCTCTATCAAAAGTTGAAACCTGGCAAGCTGAAGGATCTAGCCACTGGCGCGCTATCCACTAAGTCACTCCCGGAAGCACTAGTGGCTAGATCCTGCAGAAAGGATAGAACCGGTCGCGCAATTCGGGCCGTGAGACTGTGTATGTGGCTCTCTCCTTTCTGAGATATTTCTTCCTGCCAACGCTGTGGTAACAGGGAACTTTATTGTAATTATATGCAAAGAGCGAAGGAAAATATCCTCCATATGATCCCACAACCGAGCAATGTTTGCCTACTCCCTCATCGAGGTCACACGTTTCGAAAATGACACTGCTGGAAATCCTGACGCTCGACTGGGGAATCTCACTAGGGAATCCACTACTATATGATATTTGGAAGCACCTCAAAAATGACCCAGCCCTTTCTCGGCACGGAACCGAAAAGCTTCTGGAAGCAAGGCAACCACTCTTTGCCTGGTGGTTGGCAACAAGTTGCCGATGAAGGTAACATATATATTGTTGATCAAAATTGCTTCTCACTGGAATAAACTTAACTCGAAAAAAGTTCGAAATGGTCACGAGTTTTTGGGGCAACCTAATGAATTATGTCTTCCTATCAATAAATTCTATTAGCGATGGCGGAAATTCGGCAGCGTAAAGCACTCATGAGGCTGAGGAGTGTAGGAAAAATTTTGATTTTCATGAGTGGAAAGGGGCCAAGCGTAGCCACATTTCTTGGTCGCTGCGACGCTGGGGCATTTTAGGGAGGCTAGTTCGGCTCAGCGGCAGCTGGTTTCCAATCAGTTGTGGTTGCTTGCCGGCTTCAACACTTGGTCGGCTATTCTGCGGCTAACAAGATTGCATGTTGGGGGAGAGTGGGCATGGTAGACCATGGAATGACACAACACACAGGCACAGCCCTGTGGTATCTCCACCAAAGTAGAGTTAGAATGAGCACAAAATGAAAACAACATCACTGTCATAGATAACAAACTGTTATCAAGGTCAAGTAGGGAGGAAATCACCATTCTCTCAAAGTAGCTCTCTTCAGCAGGTCGGTGAGTTGCTTCCACCTAGAAAACCCCCACAGTATTTTCTTCCCAAAACCTATCTCTTGATGTTTTGGCAGACAACTCTTTTCTTCGCAGAGTAGGGCACCTACTGAAGCGCTTCCTAATAGGAAAATTTTGTCTTACTAATGATAATTCTGTTTGTGATGACAGGAATTCGGCAGAGAAAAGCCCTCATGAGCCTAAGGAAATGTAAGGCAGATATAGAGCTTGAGCGCGAGAGGCCAAGAATGTGGTAGCCACATTTGCTCGCGTTGCCTAGCACTCTAGCTGTGATTCCTTCTGGTACTACGGTAATTCCTTCGGAACTCCCGAAAGAGATTCAGTGCTCCTATGCTCTCAGACGACAGATATCGACTTGGCGGTCTTATAAGGCTGGATATAAAGGCCGAATGCCCCTGGACGTTTTCGCCCCGAATTTTCGACTGGGGTCAGCTGGGATCCTTCTAAGTGGGCTTTCCCTCTAAAACTTTCGACTGAGGTTCAGTTAGACCCTTTGCTGTGAAGCCTTCCTCTCTCTATCGAAATCATTAGCTAGGCCTAACAGGACCCTTGCGAGTGTGAAATAGGCTATGTCCCCGGTTCTCGAATGGAGCCGAGCTGTACCCCTGAATTTGGATGGGTTTTCCCGCACAAAAACCTCGCCCGTCTATGTTAAGGCGGCCGTTCACACGATATTTTCAATTCATTGCGGATCTTCAAGATCTTTAAGAACAAGGTTCAAGGTGATTTTCAAGGTGGCAGTTAGCTCCTTATGGAGGCAAAGAAGCTTGTCCCCAACAATTTAGCTCTATCCTAGGTCACCGTGGGAGACACGCACTGAACCTAGACTGAGAAATGACCAGGGTATGCAAAATCGACTGAACACGGAGGAGGGCCGCTGGACCGTCGTTCACAATGATGGGGGGGGGGGGAACTCGCTCACACTAAGAAGGATCCAACTCGGCCTCAATTGAAAATCTCAGAGGAGAAGCCTGCTCCAGACTCAGCTGAACTGTATCCGCCCATGTTCCACACATGCCACAATAATGTATGACTGAATAAAGCTGCCATATCAACATCATCAGTTCGATGTTAAAAGTAAATTCGAGCCACTGAAAGAGCCTAATAGGTAATGAAGAGGAACCTAGATCGTCAAGCTAGTGCATCAAGCTTCTTTACAAGTGGTTAGCTCTTTTCAAGAAAAAAACGAAACCTGAAGTACGTAGCCATGACGAGTTGTTATCTTTTGTCAGGCTGAATGTCATCTCCTACAAAACTGACGGTCCCGAAGAGCGCAGACTCAGAGTCGTCGTGTACAACGGAGTCAGGAATTAGATGTAGAAAATATAATCTCAACGACTCTGAGTAAGGACGTCATCATTTTCGATTGTCTCAGTACTTTTCCAAGTGTGCCTTTATTTCAGCATATCGTTCCTCCTTAATGAAATCAAAGCTTTAAACGCGGAGGAGCAAAAATTGTCCGAGGCCGTCTCGCAGCATAGTGAATTGCAAGGACTGGTTGCTCATTTGCAAGAAGAAAACTCAAAGCTGAAAGCTGATATATGTCTTCTACACGCCGAAATGGAAAATTTAAAGCAAAACTTAGCTGAAAAAGATGCAGTTCTAGCGGAGCATGAGAAAAAGCTGGTAAGAGCCGTTTGGGAGTCACTTGTAGCGCATAGTAGCGCATAGTATTAGGTTGAGTCGATATGGCTCGGACAAATGGTAGTGATGATTTCTAGAGATCATAACTCAGCAACGAGTGAACGAAAATGGACGCGCGAGGTACCGTTGGAAAGAATATAAAAAGCTCTTCAAAATGCAATCAAACAAACACTCCAAACTAGTTTCATTCCGCGCACGATTTCAAGCCGTCCAGAGACCACCTCCGCAACGTCATACTCTTTCTAACGCTCGTCATACTCTTTCTAACGCTATCTGGCCAAGAACCCGCGGATATCGACAGACGCCTAAAGGAAGTCTACAAGGAGCATGCCCCGCTAGAAGTACAGTCTACTTGTGGCATTCGAAGTTTGCGTCGGGCAACTATTCCATCGAAGACGACGACCATGCGAGACGCCCGAGGGAGCTGGATTTGGAACTTCTCCCTACGTGCCAAAAACAGTGGCGTAATACGACCGTATCAAACACTCGAAGACTATGGCGACCCGCTCTGGGTGATCAGACTGACTCGTCGTTCTGCGCTTGATAAGATCCATCGCCAAAATGCTGAAATTCGTGTCGATGATTACAAGCTCTACGTCACGCGGGGACGTGGGATCGGCTGGTCGCGAGTTTTACTTTCGTTGCTCACCTTTCAAAGCGCCACCAGCTCTTGGGCTCACACAGAACATAGATACGCTGCGATGGAAAAAGATGGGAAAATGTCTCTATCACCGGCGTTACAATGGGGTCGCATCCTCCCAAAAAAAAGATGCGACGCAAAAGCGTACACCAAAGCCCAGTCTTACTATCCGAAACAAGGAGTGTATGACTTCATTTCGGACTGGAGCGTACACGGACGGGAAGTACTAGAAAACTGCTCGCATGAGAGGCCAGCAGTAACTCCGGCACGACGTCTACCAGTTTTCGTGCAATAGCGAGAATAAAGGCAAAGTTAAGAGTGTGCCAAAATTTTGACGAAGGCGGCGCGTCAAAGTGTCTACTTCCATAGCACGACAGACGCGAGGGACGGCATCATGCAAGATCGTCCAAGGCCGAGCTGCTGTCGTACAGTTGGACCGTGCTTCCACACCCACCGTACTCTCCAGACCTGGCCCCTTCGGATTTCCACCTTTTCTCCCACCTCCAACGCCACCTGGACGGCCAAGACTTCAAAACTCGCGACGACGTCAAGAAGGCACTCGAGAACTTCTTCGAGGCCCAGCCCCCGGCCTTCTGGAGCAAGGGCATCCACGATCTGCCTATCCGGTGGCAGAAGGTCATCGATGAAGATGGAGCATATTTCAAGTGAACCCCAGTTGTCGTTAAAAAGTTGTACGATAAAGAAAAAATTTGTCAATTTGTCCGAATCATATCGACTCAACCTAATACTTCTGGTTTGCTTCTTCGTTAAGGAGCATATGTAGAGAAAGGCAGGAATTTTTTTGCAGATGCAGCTGGAGACAGCGAAGAAAAATGCAGCCGATCATGAGGCTAAGGTGAGTTGTATACACAGTGCACGGCACGAGGAAGGGATAGGATGCTTTGGTAATTGCCAGGATGAGCCCATCCGCATCTCCGTTCTCTACCAGTATTCTGCTCAGCCCTGCCGACTAAATGAGCGCAGACGTGGCTGGGCTCATTTCATCCCTTGACGCGCCCCTTCGCTTGTTATGAATATTGAGTTATACACTGCGCAATCTATATTTTCGGTGCTACCGCTATTGCGATCAATATGCGCTCTTTTGACACATTGACGACAATCGCGTCCAGCGGGAAAGTGCCGCTTGGGACAAAGTCGGTTTTTGCTTGCACCCTCAATATGAGCCACCGATGGCTCATACTGTGGACTGTGCTCATATTGCTTGTTTTTTTGCATTTGCATGCAATAAACTTAGCAAAATGATTCAGCAATCTTCCAAATGGACTCTATCTCGGGCCTCGCCCCTACGACCACACCCTTCTTCCAGCGCACGCGATCTTCCAAATTTCCAAGCTATAGCTTCTGATTTTTTTTCTGCATTTTTCTCATATTTCGCCCTATATGTAAAAACAGAAGTGGTGTATGTGCGTTCGAATGATATGACCGCTAAGGAAATAGAAATTACGTGAGCAACCGCGTTATGATGCCCAGTTTGGCACGGGGCATAGGTGGAAATGTAACAGGTCGTTGGCGAAAATAATGACCGTTTTGAAGCAAATATTTCAAAATATCATAACTCGCTTCAAAGTGTTGCTTTTCAATCGAAATAACGACCAAAAGAATCAACACATTTCTGCCAACGAGAAGGCAGTTTAGATATTCCGGCAGCATAAAATTCTGGAGTTCTGGAATCGACGAAATCGTTGAATGCCTTTTCTACGTCGTCTTGGTTTCGGAAGCATTTCTCGCGTAAGAAAATTTCGAGATGCTTGAAAAAGTGATAATCCGTAGGGGAAAGGTCTGGTGAGTATGGAGGATGGTCGAGAGTTTCATATCCCAACTCCATCAGTTTTTTGTTGTCATCAATGAAACATGCGGTCGGGTGTCC
>MU913820.1:11617-22163 GCA_036418165.1 Cooperia oncophora | reverse complement strand
AACCGCACCGCTTCTCGCAATTAAATATCGTTCATGGATAGTTCCGTAAAGTTGACAACTGTTCTGGTGTTGTCAACTAGGATTGCACCGCTTCCCGCAATCCTACATGGATCGTTTGGAAAGGCGTTCGCTATCATCAGGATTGCTGTTCTACGGCCGTTACATAGACGACATATTTGTCGTTGCGAAGTCCAGAACAGCATTACGTCAAACCTTCTTGAAGCTGAACTCAGTGCACCCAACCATTGCATTGACTGTCGAGAAACCTGAACACGATGACTGTCGAGAAACCTGAACACGACAGTTTCCTGCCCTTCTTGAACACTAAAGTGAAACTGTCGGAAGGAAATGTATTTTCCATGTGGCATAAGAAGCCTGCTTCGAAGAACATCCTGATCCACTCGAGAAGCTGCCACCCTCTTTTCATGAAGAGGAATATCGTTCAGAATGCCTTGACAACAGCTCGGAGGTTGACGTCCACAAATGTTCCTGTAGTGATGGATACCGTGACGCGTGTACTTCAAGAAAACGGCTATGGAAGCAGACGCGTAAATTGCTGGCGCCCATATCAGGCACCAGGAGGCGTCCCACTCATAATTCCTTACCTCTCAGACTCTTTTGCAAAGGATGTAAATCGTGTTATAAAGAGGTCGGGGATGCCAATCCGCCTGATATTTCGACCACCGCCAACACTACGTCGTCTCCTCACGTCGTCACGAATATACGAAGACCGATGTGGCCGCGAAAACTGTGAATACTGCCAGGAGGAACGAAAGATCTGCCTCTTAATGAATACCGTGTACGAAGTAGAGTGTGCGTCATGTTCGGGCCGTTCCTCGCGCCACATGAACGAACGTGCCCCTGAACTCAGGGTGCGCGTAATCCACAGGAACATATGTGACCCGGTGGAGAGGAAAATAAAGGAGGCGTTGGAAATTCGAAGAAGGAACCCACCGATCAACAACAGGGAGGAGTTAAGAAGGACAATGGAGCGCTGCACCGTGATGTGACATCACTGGTGATACGTGACATATGACAAATAGCAGTGTATCACCATCTTGCCACTGCTTCGCCTTTCTAGCTGTCTCATTTCTATAGGAAAGGACAGCTGGGGAGGTGAGTCAATGTCGCGTACTCCTTGTTCTCGCCCATCATTCAACCATCTTGCAGCAAACTCCCAACCCACAACCTGAAGAGGGTTTAAGGCCCGAAATGTCGCCGAGAAATAAAAGACTTAGAAAAGTTTCATTCTATCATCCCAGGAGAAGACTGACTTTCTCTTGATCCCGCAAACAGTAAAAGATACGGAAGGATAGGAACCCAAATAAAAGATGGTGCGCATTTATAACAACACATATGGCTGTCCTTTCGCGTTTCTCATTGTAATTTTATGTTTTCGGTAACGCTGTTGTTGTGGTAGTGACATCCGCTCCTCCACGTGATGCCACTGGGAACTGCTCGGGCTAAGTAGAACACGGACACTTCGCAGGTGACCGGTTTCTGTGACGGGCCAACCTGTAAACACCCATGTCACGCCTAACAATGCACAACATCACCGGAACCATGCTACACTCGCAAAGCCCGGCGAGTGAGAAAAGAGAAGGCCTGAGCTGTCTGGAAGGTCTATGAATTGGCAGAAGCTTTAGAGCCTCTAGGATCGACGTCTGTGCGAGAGAAGAGGTGAGAAGAGGAGAGCAAGTCGCAAGAAGCCGCGGTTCCAAAACCGTTCTTTGCCATGAGCCGGAGCTTACAAGTAGTGTGGCTGTAATCGTGTTAGAGCGGTTCCGTTTTCGTGAGTTGACCACGAGCTTTGTACTTTCTGGAAACCCTTTGAAGAAGATTGCTGTCGCTGTCGAGCAGGATCTTACCAATTCTTCTCTCGCCCACATGTTGGATGCTCCGAGCGAACCAAGGTCGGGTTCTGGGCTCTGACAGATGAACGGCTGTGGTGCCACCAGAAAGCGGCCCAGTTGTAGCTGGCGACCTGAATGGGCACAGGGCTCTGCGAAAGATTGCTGCCCCTGTCAAGGTGGATTTGTCTATGGATTTGGGATCCGACGGTGAGCGGATCGATGAGTACGCTCATGCGCATAACCGCGCCATCTTGAACCTACGGCGAGAGTAGCAGGACATAAATGGGCTTTGTTACCATCAAAGACAGCGATCAAGGACTTGCTACAGACTCAAAGAAGCCTAATAAGGCAATTGCCGCGAAGCACCGCCGCTGATCAGCAGCTTCCAGATTGAACCAGAAGGACCGATACAGTCCTGAAAGAATCAAGTGGTAGCAAATGGTCGACGAGAGAGCGGGAGGCAGCAGCGATCATAGCTGTAGACGATATCTGGTTAACAAGTCGATAACTCAAGCCGCCCGCTCCGACTTGTCACAACGGAGACCAGACGTAGGAGAAAATACAAGGAGGCCTGGCTAAGGATGTACAAAGTCATAGCGCAGGTCACGAGAAGAATAGGCTCAACCACGTTTTTCTCGAGCACAAGTCGGCTGAGAACTGGCGGCAGTATTAAAGCGAGGAGTGCCGCAAAAGGAGACGTGACCGCTCGCTTCGATGATGTCAGTAAGAAACTGGAGGTGGCGATGGTGCGCGGTACCTGTGCGGACTTTCTAAATCTTGCCATCGCCAAACAGAAGTCGCAGAGAATTTCTTCATAGTATAAATAACGAGAATGCTATCTTCTGATAAACAGGGAATGCAATCAAAAATCAGAATCAATGCAGAAGGTGATGCAACGATAGCGTGAATACCTTAAAGGCACAGTTCGCGACCGCAAATTGCGGGAAACGGAACTCAAATAGGCACAAAAAAGTGCTAAGTATCTGATTAGCGGAGAAAAGCAGCAGAAAAAGCAGTCCGAAATGTTATAGAGAAAGATAACATAGTGGCTACTAGCTAGTAGCTAGCAGCCGGTGAGGGTCGGCATGGGCCTAAGGGGTGTCCATGGGCCTAATTAGTCAGCTTCTAGCGGAGTTCTTGCCGTTTTTCACATTTTGAAAGTAGCGCAGCCTCAAAAATCGCCTTCCGGATCGTCCGACACATTTGAGAGGTCATAGCCTTATTTTTTCGCGGAATGTGCCTTTAAGGGTATCTCAACAGGAGAACTCGCCCATCCGCTCATCCACTGTGCCGCACCAACATGTGGTTTCGATCGGAAGATTGTCACGGAGGAAAAAGAAGTGGCTCTGAGGAAGACAATGGCGAAGCAGTAGGGCCGACTTGCCAGCTCACCTGTGGAAGTCGCAAAGCTGGTTTGCTGGAGAGTGGTTGACTGAGGTTTTTGACCGGATCGTCAAAGAAAAGAAAGTGCCCAAGGACTGACAGCGATGACAGTGACGATCCCGATCTGGGAGAAAAAGGGAAACCCAGCAGATTCTTGAACTGCCGCACTTCGCCTTCTCTCGCACACCATGAAACACCATAAGCGAATTGTTGGCGGTCGTATTCGTGACATCGTCCAGTTCTCCACCAATCAGTGTGGCTTCAGCTGGGGCTGTATCTCCATCGACGCCATACATGCTGCTCGCCTTCTGCTGGAGGAACATCGTATAATAATAGCAGAAACCCGTGCAGTACGCTTTTCGGCGTTTTACGATCGTGATTTTCGACAAAGCACCAGCATGTTCAGGAGTGAGCTGAGGAATGAATAGTTCTTTACCAATTTTTGGTAACGAAGACTTTTGAGACTGCTATTGTGAGGTGTGATATCTCCGGATTGCATTCAGGCAGAAATTCAACCTTTGCTTGTATGGCCAGACATTGCATACCTAAGTGGGCTCACACGATGGGAACGCCGCCATATGCCCCTACATTACGTTTTGTTGTTCGTTTTGCTGTTTTATCAGCATTTTGCATCAGTGGCATTCTATTTTTTCTTCTGAAACAATGCCCCACAAAGCAGTGACGTGCATGCTTAACGTCAAAAAAGATTGCGTGGGATCAGCTTGCGCAGAAACAAGGCGCAACCGTACCCCGTGCTCCACAATGCAGAGCTGTCTTGTCCTGCTCATTTAAATACAGTGGACACGATAATTTGATTCTCTACAGCAACGGATAGCGGGACCACCGAATTGGACTTCAACGAAGCAAAAAGGGTACAGAACGGACGAGAAAAACCTGTGATAGGACCCCATTGACCACCCAATAAGGAACTGTACGAGTATATGCCCAAGATCAGTCATCGCTGGTCAAAAATCAAGGTGAAAGAATCACTGTGACTGGACAGCAAACATGAAAAGCAAACATGAAAACACAGAGGACCCCTACTGACATTGTCGTGAAGTTTGCTAACGCCTGAAAAAACAGGCGGTAGCATACTTCACGACAATGTCAACAGGGGTCCTTGACAGAAGTAGAGAGGTATTGGTGACATTTTCACGAGGATGGTGTCGAGTATTCGCGGGATTCAGGTTAAAAAAGAGGCCATGAAAGAAATTTAAAAATTCGGGCAGTAATTGCAATATATATACTTGCGCTTTGTCAAATGAAGATATGCCCCTATCAGTAAGAATATATTAACCTTTTTAGATGGAATGCTGGAGAAAGATAAAAGGCGTCCCTCAGCCTCAGATTGTTTGTGAAAACAGCCGATACAATTGCGATCGTTTGCGGCCATTCGTGGGCGTGTCATTGCTGGGGTTCGCATGCAAAACCTTCCCGATACCTTTGTTCGTTGGAAACGATGCCATTTAGGGGTCAAGGTTCTTTTTGATGATGGTTCCTAGAGGGAGACTTCCCTCGTGAGTCTTCGCTTTACTTGTACTGGAGCCTAATTCTGATGGAGGTGATGACATTCTTTCTGATTTGAAAAAAGAACATCTAGTACCGTGGAAATCGACAAATGCGACGAAAGTAAATCAAATGTGCCATGATTCAAAGTCTTTTTTGCGAATTCCATCTCATCTGCAATTAGTGGGTGCTCACCTCAATATTACGAACGACTTCCTCGTAGTCATAAGAAGAGCACCGCGTGAGTAGCGCAGGTTTGATGCAGAATCGTTTTTGCACCAGCTGAAGCAAAAGGATGTTTTGGGTCTTTGTAAGGGATTTGAAAGCCGTCTTCGCTACTTTGAAACACATATTGCATTGATACATGCAACTGCATTCACACAGCCTCTAATGCGCTACTTTATACTGCCACATATAATCCAGCTAATACAACAATGTGTATCCTTTGGAGAGACTTCGGTATCAGTTGATTATATACCATTTTCACTTTAAATCGGACACTTTTCAAACCAAATCGGACACTTTTCAAACCAAATCGGACACTTTTCAAACCAAATCGGACACTTTTCAAACCAAATCGGACACTTTTCAAACCAAATCGGACACTTTTCAAATCAAATCGGACACACCCCTTACAATTAGGTGGTTGATAACTAGACCACACTAGGTACTGTTGCAAGCCTCCGCCCCATTATCCCCGCCCACTTCTCAGCAGACAGGGTTTTCCGAGATGCTTCATGAAATCTGCTCCCTCGACTTTTTTCGTTTTTGCCCT
This sequence comes from Cooperia oncophora, assembly GCA_036418165.1. Lineage (NCBI taxonomy): Eukaryota > Metazoa > Nematoda > Chromadorea > Rhabditida > Trichostrongylidae > Cooperia > Cooperia oncophora. The sequence continues at coordinate 16,646 of MU913820.1, read as the reverse complement.
TTGCACACACACTTCAACTGAAAAAGATTGATACCTATACAGATCTGACTCCGCCCACTTAACAATGAAGTTACGTAAGTTCTGAATTTTTATAACTTTTTTCGACGTAGTTCTTTTCACATCCAATCTTCACAAAACGAATAACCATGCACAGCACACCAGGCCCCGCCCCTCTGACCCCGCCCACTTGTGTTTATCGCGGAATTTTGGTTTTTCTTCCGGATTTTCGCTTTTTTAGGCTTTAGCGATTGGCTCCGCCCACCAATGGAAGCTCCGCCCACTTTGGGGAAGCCCCGCCCACTTTTCGAAAATGATGCAAATCGGCGGGCTAGTGTCCGTACTGGCGGATTACGGCCTCTCCCGGCACATAGAATAAAAAAAGGGAAAAACTGGAAAATAAAAGGGAAACTTTGTTCTGAGCGACCGATTTAAAGTGAAAATGGTATATACTGACAGGGTACAGCATGGTTATGTGTGAAATGACGGCGTCAGTACTTCGGATCCCGAAAAGACCCCCTCTTTCAGCGCTAATTGTTTGCTGTAACGAAAAAATTAGCAAGCACCGCGTCGCATCGCGATCTCGGTGCAAGATGGCTTCGGAGCAGACTTGTTGAGTGGTTATCGCAGCGCTTCTTCGGGGATAGCAATTTCTTTCAGGCAAGTTTGAACGATGGCTCCACTGCTGCGATTTCCTGTTACCCATTACCATGTCTGAATTTCTGTCAGAAGAGCCTTTTTGATGGGCTTTTAATGGTTAGTCGACATCAAAAGTTAAATTTAGCAAATGGCCAGTGCAAGTTTTCATTTTCAGATGACAGCAACTTCCTTTATGCGCCATTTTTGCAAAAGACAGAAACATTTCTGAGAGGCCCCATTTTCCTCAGAAAAAGCGCTACAGTTGTCCTGGGGACCATCTTGAGTGGAAGGTATTTCAGATGAGTTCTTGATGTGCGAAATTCTTAGCCACGCAAAAGATTGACTCCCTCTCTGCCAGTGTAAGAACAGTCATTCAGAAACTGCAGTAGGGTTTCGAAACACGTACTTCTTCGTTGTTCACGTTCTACTCGTTGACTTGAGTGCAAACATACCTTCATTACCATCGATCGATTTCGTCTGAGTGTGCGCCCTGTATTACGCCCCCACGCAGAAGCAGTGAAAAACTTCCTAATTCTCGTGTGCGGGGAGTTTGATTTAGCGCTCACCCTTTGGATGAGTTGGAGAGAAAAGTGTTCTTTATGATTACAGGGGAACTACAAAAGGCAATACAGGCAAGATGAATGCGAGCAGCTTTATATCCCGCATGAATAAATACCTCACTAGTTCCTGCCTTTCGGTCGTGATTGCCACGAGACAAGTGCACCATTTATTAGTAATGATTGTAGTGATATGATAAAAGATTGGAAATCAATGCAATGTGCATACGACTACTTGTTTCCTTCGAAGGAGACACAGCTGTAGGTCATGGAGCGGCAGCAAAAGAGCGGACCTATTTTTGTTTCAATCATGTCAAGCCGTGCATCAGGAATATGGAGCTTCCTACGGACGCATATCTTTGTGAGCCCTCCACGCCATCTCCTCTTTTACGATGAACAACTCCTTGCGTATTATCCACCAGTCGATTCACCCGGCTGCCGCCGGGTGCTCCTTCTTTGTCACGGCCCGGCTTCGCCGGGCCGGCCTGGCTTCGCCAGGCACTCTTTCGAGGCGAGGTAGAGTGTGCAAAATACGCCTAACCGTCACAGTGCATTTTCCAGCAAAATGTAGAAAAATAATTGAAAATAGCTCGAGCAATGGGTTAAAGTTGAATCAGGCAGAGGATCGTGCAACATACAGCGCTTTGTTAATTCCGGAATTCCACCGAGATACTTGATAGTGAATCGTTAAAAAGTGGTAAGAAATGTGACGAAATTTGATTTTCATCAAATTTAATCAATTGGTATGATTACTTACCACACGTCGTCCTTCCACAAAAACTTTGGAATTTGGTACTTCGAAAGCTCTAACACCTTGAACAACGATGACCGCAAGGCCTCTTATCAGTCCCTATCAGTTGTTATGGCTTTTTGTCACCCACCGTTCCTGACCCCATTTCACCCCCTATATCACCTGCTGGAACCAACGCTGACTCTGCGACCCACGGTATGGAAACAGTGGCCTTATCTTTCTGACGCCCCTTATCCAATCTTATCAGATGCTGGCAGTTTTTGTCACCAACCTAGTGTTCCTTTCCTAAACCCTACATCGTATCTTGGAACCAACCTCCTACTGTTGCTGTGACTCGCGTGATGGACTCAGTGACCATACCCTTCTAACATCCCTCGAATCTTATCAGCAGCTGACAGTTCTTGTCATCCACCAATAATGTTCCTGTCCCATACCCTATCATATGTTGGAATCAACACCTGGCTGATGCTGTGACCCGCATTACGAATATGGCGAGAGTCCCCTTCTGAGGCCTCTTATCAGATATTATCAACTGATATCACTTCACTTCCTATCACCCACCAATAGTGTTCCCGTCACACCCTCTACGTCACTTCTTGGAACCAATATCTCGCTGCTACTGGGAGCGGCGCTATGAATTTCGTGTCAAAGAGGACGCACACGCACGGACATAGCCGATTATATATGGTAGAATTGTAACCGTTGTCCCAATGTAGCGCTGAAATCTATCCTTTTGTCCATTCTTTTCTCGGAGTTAGTACCAAAAATCTCCATAACCCTCACACGAAAATTCAGCAACCTGTTAGAGCAGCCTTTGAAGCATCCTACCGCTTGATGCGTTCTCCACTACTGTAGGTTTCTTTTTCTGGAATGCACTCCCGCATTCGGGCAGTTTAACGCTTCGAATGGTCCTCTCTCAGGTTGTTGATGAAAGATAGTCATAGTCATAGTGATAAAGCCAGTTGCTGCTGTTCATGGCAACTGAGTAAACAACCGTCATGCATCTGAACGGTTGCTTTAGCGGCCGTACATGATGTCGATAGCGGTAAGAGCATGGAGTGAGTTGTGTACGAACTACTGAGAGCCTGATACCTGAATCATATCAATCGCATTATGGCAGTAAGCGGTGTTGCGGATCATGATGACGCTTTCAACCCTTATCAGTTGCTGTCACTTAGTGTCACTCGTCAGTGGGTTCCCCCCCCCTATAGTACTTCTATGAACAAGGTACCACAGACCCTGCAAGAACTACAGAGTTGGTGAAACTCCGATCAAATCTTATCAGATGTTGTCAGCTTCTGTCACACACCAATCATGTCCACTTCCCTTACCCTATACCACGTCTCGAAATCAAGGTCCCACGTTCACTGCAACCTGCGCTAAGAATTTGGTGACACCCGCGTCTAAAGTCCCTTATCGGATCTTATCAGATGTTATCAGCTTCTGTCAGCCACCACCCTACCGTGTATATCACTTCTTGAAATCACGGTCCCGCAGCTGCTGCAACTCGCGCTACGAATTCGGTCACCCTTCCCTTCTAAGGCCCCTTATCGAATCTTATCAGGTGTTATCAGCTTCTGTCACCCACCAAAAGTGTTCCCGTCCTGCCGTGCATATCACTTCTTGAAATCACGGTCACCCTTCCCTTCTGAGGCCCCTTATCGAATCTTATCAGGTGTTATCAGCTTCTGTCACCCACCAAAAGTGTTCCCGTCCTGCCGTGCATATCACTTCTTGAAATCACGGTCACCCTTCCCTTCTGAGGCCCCTTATCGAATCTTATCAGGTGTTATCACCTTCTGTCACCCACCAAAGTGTTCCCGTCCTGCCATGTATATCACTTCTTGAAATCACGGTCCTGCAGCTGCTGCAACTTGCGCTACGATTTCGGTCACCCTCCCCTTCTAAGGCCCCTTATCGTATCTTATCAACTGATATCACTTCCTGTCACCCACCAATAGTGTTCCCGTCACACCGCCTACATCACTTCTTGAAATCAATGTCTCATCACTATTGGGACCGGCGCTATGAATTTCGTGACAAACAGACAGACGGACAGACACACCCACACACGCACGGACATAGCGGATTATATGTAGTAGGATGTTCGGGACACAGCAGGAGCTGTGTTTTCCGCTTACGAAATCATTTTTATTTTCCAGCTTCAGGCGCACAATACACTCCCTCCTCCTGAAACCAATCGACATCACGTATTACGCTTAAGTACAGATGCCTCAGGACTCTGTCCTAGCCTCCACAAAAGCCAGCAGTAAAGACCCAAGGCAAGTAATGAAGATAGCCTTTTATTCATTATAAGATGATGTGATTAGTTATCACCTGTCATCAAAGTCTCCACTCCTGGATCTGAATACCTCAGCACAGTGAATGCCCTGTATCCTTGACGAGGTCTGCACCGCCTCTTATCACTCCTTATCAGTTGTTATCCGTTTACGTCACCCATCAGTAGTGTTCCAGTTCCACCACCTACTGGAACAGAATTTCCACCTGCCGCTGCCACACGTACTATAGAGAAGGCGAGGGTACGTGCCACACGTACCCTCGCCTTCTACAGCTTCTTATCGGAGCTTATCAGCTGTGATCGTTCTGTCCCATAGATAGTATTCCCGACACACTCCCTCAGTTCCCGTCACAAGTCAATAACACTCCACCTCTTATCCTACTATGTATAATTCGATACCTATTAGGTTGGAAAGGAAGTCCTGCGACACTTCGATCAACATGATACAGAGAAAGATCAAAGACATTTCAAATGTTTTCATCTTTGACTAGTGGAGAGTGTTCTGCGAGATATATTATGACCATTGGGATATATTATGACTTTGTGGAAGCTTTCAAAGCCCAAAAGTCCCCTAAAGGTCGTGGTGACTTCAGATCTATCTCATATTATGAGCTCCTAGGGCCACTCCGCCGTAGTCGAGGGAGCTAACATTTGCGTTGTATTCAGGATGGATGCTTGCCATGATAGAGTGTCCCTCTTGTGACAGGTCTCACAAGCTGAAATTATTTATGTCGAAGGTAGACAACGTATAGGTCAGCCACCAGCATAGAATGACGGCCGTTTGCT
>MU913820.1:0-10292 GCA_036418165.1 Cooperia oncophora | reverse complement strand
CATATAAAAGTTTGTGTCGCACGGACACGGAGAGCTCGAATGACCACCGATGGGACGCTCCCACTCCCAATTGTTGGGTTCCCTCCTTATTTTGTTTCAATTACGACCGCCACCTCCTAACACACATAACACACATCACATAGCAGGCAGCTTTGCGAAAATTTTTTTGATTGGTGAATTTCTCGATTTTCCCGTTTCAGCCGCACTATATACCCCCCCCCCCCCGCTCGACACCATTGCATGCATCTAAAAGCAAACACAAAGCAAGAACAGCAAGAAGCAAGAACAAGATTACCTGTCACCCGTCATCAATGTCCTCATCACCAAATCTCTATGATTTGGTAGCGTGAACCACCTTGAACAGCGACGACGACTGCAACTTCACTTATCAGTCTCTATCAGTAGTTATCGCTTCCAGTCACCCAGATTCATGTCCTCATGTCACCCTCTATATCACTTGCTGAGACGTACGCCTCGCTGATGCTGTGACCTGCGCTGTGAATACGATGACCTCACCATTCTAACGCCCCTTATCGAATCTTATCAGCAGCTTACAGTTCTTGTCACCCACCAATAATGTTCTTGGCCCATACCCTTTATCATATCTTGGAATCAAGAGCTAGCTGATGCTGTCACCCGCGTTATGAATATGGTGACCTCCGTCTTCTAACGCCTCTTATCGGATCTTATCAACTGATATCACTTCCTGTCACCCACCAATAGTGTTCCCGTCACACCCCCTACATCACTTCTTGGAACCAATGTCTCACTTACTGAGACCGGCGCTATGAATTTCGTGACAAACAGACAGACGCACACACACACACGGACATAGCGGATTACATAAAGTAGGAAGTTAGCAGCCTCTGATTACCACCTCCTTTGATCCCTACCGCATCCTTCAGAGAGCAAAGATTCCGAGACTCGACTTATATCGAAAATAAGGTTATGCTATTAGGTCATTTATCGTAGTTATGGTAGATCTACAAGAATGGATGTGAGAAGCTACGGAAAAGGTGGGCACAGTCCTAGTCATTAATGTTGATTACCTTGTAGATTGGAGGTGTCTTTTAGTGGAAAATTTGATCTGAAAATTTGGTTGAAAAGTCGCGGGACTTTCTTTCCAACCTAATATGTCTGTGTTTGTCTGTATTTTTGTGTGCGCGTGCGCACGTCACGAAATTCATAGCGTCCGTCCCAAAAGCAGTGAGGCTTTGTTTCCAAGATATGACATAGGGTATAGAATGAGAACATTATTGCGGGTGACAGGATGTCATATCAGCTGATAAGATCCGATGAGAAGAGTCAGAATGGGAGGGTCACTGAGTCCATAGCGCGTCACACAGCAACTGTGGGACATTAGTACCAAGATATGGTACAGGGTGGAAACATCGTTGGTAGGTGACAAGAACAATTGGGAGCTGATAAGATTTAATAAGGGAGTTGGAAGTTGAAGGTCAATGCGGACTGCAGCATCGGTTAGTCCCCATTTCAAGACATGAGGGTGAAGTCACCGTGTTTACAGTGTGGGTCACAGCATCAGCGAAGTGTCGCTTCCAACATGTAATGAGGGTTACATGGGGACAGAAAGTGATATACTGATAGGATAAGCTCTGAGAAGGGACGTTGCCTTCGTTGCCGTTCTTCGAAGTGGTATAGCTTTTACACTACGAATTATAAAATTTATTTTTAGGGACATTGTTGACGGTTGGCGGGTAAGGGTGAGGCCATCTCGCTACATTTCGTACAACTTCCTAGCACTACACTGCCAAGTGTCAGTGGCTCAGTGTGTGAACTTTTTCCTCTGGGAATCGCGATGCGATTAGAGTCAAATCAGTTTGGACGCGGGTATGTGGTGACAGGGCATATAATTAGTTGGGGATTTCAGTCGAGCTGACACCCTTCTTTCTTAGGGGCTTGATATGACTCCCCTCCTGGTTCCTCGCTGTCGGGTGGGGTGATGGGGTAAATAGCACATGTGAAAAGGAAAAACTGCGGGGAAAGTACGACCCTTCTGCCATTTCTCAAATTTTCCCCAAGTTCCTACCACTTTTTCCAGACTTTCCCTTAAATTTTCTCACATTTTCCAGAAACTCTGCCGCTGAGCGAGCGGGGGATATATAGTACACCAAGAAACAGAAAAAACCACAAAAAGTTAGCAACCTCTCTCAGACGGTCAGAAGGACAAATGCGACCCCCCTCTGGTGGGAGACCCACAACGACGATGTGTTCTGTGCGGTGATGTCGAGGGGTGGGGTATATTGTGCGCCTGAAACGGGAAAATCAGTAATAAAAATTACAGTTCACGGAGGCTGCCATTGTATTTAGCAACGATGATTTGTTAAGCAGTAGGGGTCGCAATCGTGAGGAAACTAACGGTTCATAGTGGTAGAGTGCTGTTACTCTAATACTTTGTCCTTGGTCCTGCGTGACGCAGATTTGGGCATGAACGGAGCAATGTATAGTTCATCCTCCCTTTGCAGTCCATAGCTGCATAGTTGCGCCTCTCCCGGAAGTAAGTGTTCTGTACTCAACAGTGCTCAACGGTGCTACTTCACTACAGTCAACCCATTCTCATGTCACCGCTGCGGTCAATGGTGCCGCCATCTAACGGTTGCAGGAAAGAATTAGCAAGGTGTGCATAACTTGTAGCTGAAGCTGAGCTATCTGCTAAGCTGAGCTAAGCTCGACTTGTTTTTATCTTTCCGTTGAAGAACGCTCTGTGACCCTTTGGCACATTTCGCGCATTCTACCTATCCTGAGGAAAGACCATCTTGCGAAGTCAGGCCGACCCGACGATGCCGAGCCGTGACGTAGAAGGAGCAGCGCTCGGCGTTAGCTGGTCGATCTGACTGAGAAATACTGCCTATGAGACCTGCGCTATGAATTTCGTGACAGACAGAGACCGGCAGACAGACCGACAACGACACACACAGAATTTCGTGACAGAGGACAGACAGGCACGCGCACACTCACATACATACCTAGCGAATTACACATCGCACATATTATGTATGGCGGTTTATAGCGGAATGTGTGGTGGTACAATAGTTCTTTTACCTTTGAAGCATTTCTTATATGTTCTTCGGGACTGCTGAGAAGGTGTGCCGAGTACGTTCCTTTCGGAGGATGAAATGCCAATTTCCGAGTAATTTCATCTGGCACTGGTGGGCATAGAAGGTAACAACACATAGCGCATCCCTGAAGGAAAAACTATGCAGATTAAGGCAACTCTTGATTTGATGATTTGTAGGTAGATTTGTGAACTCATTGCCTCCTGATCTCGCGGAAACCTTCATTAATTACAATAAACTAAACGCAGTAGGAAGTATTGTAAAAGGGATATTCATCAAGAAGCCAATGACCAGCATCAAAATCCTAACGAACCTTAAAAGATGGTTTTCCTCTTGAATGCCATTTCTTTCCAGAACCGTCTGAGAAAGAATGAGACTAGTGTCCTTGTTGTGCCCCCCCCCCCCAATGGGAATCTTACACAATGCCTCCTGTTTCCTTTGCCGATCGCGCTTTCCGACACATTGCTGCTCTCTTATCTCTGATTATCATCCTGCTTGTCCTTCTACATACTACATAGATTGGGGAAAAGTCCTGCAACCTTTTGTTCAAATTGTTTAAGAAAAACAACCAATACACATTTTGACCCTTCTTTAATTATGATTAGTGAAGTAGTGTTCTCTGAGGTCGTTGCAGATTGGTACGTTATAGCTCTGTGGAATTTTTTAGAGTATAAAAGCCCCAAAGGTTGAAACAATTTCCAACCTTTTCTTTTTTTCTCCTTCTTCAGCGTTTCTCCCGCTCTGTAGCAAGGTTCACTCCTCCTATTTTTTGACGCCACTTCTCCTGATTGAATGCCTGATCTTGATGGATGTCAACTACCTTTAATTCCGCAAGCAACGTGTCTAGCCGATACTACTTTGTGAGTCCTCTAGGCCGCTATCCGGGCACCTTGAGCTCAAGAGCAGTCTCACGGACGGTGTCAGAATTCGCATGCAGTACATGACAGCACCATCGAAGGTGAAACTCGCGCAGTTGCTTGGCTGCGAAGCTACACCAAATCTCTTGCGTGTGTTGATTTTGGACATGATCTATACTCGCGACGCCAGCCGTTCAGCGCGACATTTTCATCTTCAACACTCCGAAGCGGGCTTCAAGGTCTTTCGTCGCAGGCCAGCATTCCGCGCCGTATATCGCAGCAGTTCGAATGACAGCTGTACACGTCAAGGTCTTTCGTCGCAGGCCAGCATTCCGCGCCGTATATCGCGGCAGCTCGAATGAGGGCTGCACACGTCTCCGATATGAGGCGCTCTGGTGTCGTTTTGTCGCAAGAAACGCCTGTTAGACCAGGCTGCACTTGCTTGCGAGCTCAACTCCAAATCCAGACTGCTATCAGACGTTGATCCAGTGTCAGCTTGTTCCCATCTACTCAGAGCGAGTTTTGTTCGTCTCGAATCGAATCGAATCGAAGTCGAATCTGCTGTGAATCACTCGGTTTTCTTGATTGCTCGAGACACTTTTCATATTCACAGAAAAACATCACTTCGTGAGCGTATAGAATTCCAAAGAATCGGCTTCTGAAGCGCAACGACGAAGAATGACGATAACTAATAAGAGCAGAGAATAAGCGCACCGCACTTCTGCTTCTCGCGTGTTTCTTCAACAGGCGAGCGCCGTGTATGGCATCGATGGTACAAGTGGTCACGGAAGCACATTTGCTGGTGGACCATTTCACTTATACGACTTTAAACAATTCCTCAAAAATTTTCATGCTGTGCGAGAGCAGGCGAACTGGACGGTGATCCGCAGGTCTGCCTTTTTTCCGTCCAGATCGGTACCAGTGTCCTCTCTTGCCACCCTTCGGACATGTTCTTCCTTGGCTGCAGAACTTCGGCAACTATGCAGCAGAATACCAGCAGCGCGTCTTACATATTTCGGCCGCTTGGTTGTCAGGTAAGGCCTGTTGCCAGGCAAGGCCTCCTGGACCTGTTGCCTTACCTGGCTTCATCTTCTTGAGACCGCTTCCTTCCTTTTACGGTTAGCTTCAGGACCATGCAGTGGTAAGGCATAAGGTATGTTCGGGTGTCCAACCACTGCGGAGATATCTTTTCTTGAAGTAATGGCGCCATCGCCTCACTACCTCGTTTCGGTCAATCGGAAGACGTCGTTGATGCCAGCGAACTTCTCCCCGCCAGCGCCTTTCAAACTAGCACTGACGAGCCTTGACGGTCGGTAAATAATCCGTTCGCCATCGCGCGCCTCCAGCCTTTTGGTGACGTCCTCGGAGTGGCGATCAGCGCTTTCCTTTTCTATTGCAATACATTTGATTACGTCGCATAGATTGCAGATGCTAGTATTTGGGCTACTTATGTTAGTTGTCCATTCCTTCTCCGTATTATTCGTTTTCATCCAGGGCACATCGTTGGTTGGAGAATCCCCAACAAGGGGGTCGTATTTGGCCGCCAGGAGAGGGGGGGTCGTAGTGAGTGCGGCAGCCAGTAACGAGCAGCGCAAATTGTCAATGTGCTGAGTCCTGTACAAGCGAAACTTGCTTTGTAGAGAACTCGGATATGCAAAAAAATAGTACAAAACTTTCATTCATCAAACTAATCCGAAATAACTGCAAATATTAATAAGTCGACATTATCTCGTAAGTCCGTTGGTGACACAACTCAAACTCTGGTTCGCTGCCAATGATATGGCGTGTCCGCGGTCGCGCTTGGCGCTGAGCCAACCTGTTTTTTTCTCGACAAGCGACAGGACTACCATATCGTTCGTATAGACGTTTTCCAGCAGTTGGTCTCCTTTATCGGAGTCAGCAATTGGCGGAGCACGAATCTGGCAGCGTCGACAGGGACATGTTCCATCATACGCAACGGAAAACACTGTAAACAAGTGCACAGGTTCGCCATGGACCTCCCTGAATCCTATAGACACATTTGCTCGCGTGGACAGACATTACGCACAAGTTGCACCATCCCATCACCTCTGCGCGGACCTCAGTGCGCGGCGCATCCAAAGTCAGCGTGATCGGCGCTAAACGAACCATATTCTGCTCCTGCTCCACCACAGGATACGTTTTTCATGCGTTCCTGGTTATTCGAACACGCTCACTTGAAACGGTACACAGGAAACGGGTTTTTCGCGCAGCTGGGAGTGTTCCTCAAGAAATCCCCATCGCAAGATCTCATGAATTTAGAAAGAGAAAATCTTCAAACACTCGAAACCGTTCTCAGATTTGTGAAATGTTGAGTTACAAAAAAATATATTGATTCAAACCTGTTCAGTTGAAATCACTCCCCAACGAATCCCATGGCAGATTTCTCTGTGATTTTTGCGACCTTCATAAACGTTTCAGTACTTTTAGGAAGTGCAAACCTTCCTCTACACGAATACGGTCTCCTCTTCCCCACAGGTCCGCTTTTGAGGAAGTTATGGTCCTTCAAAGACACCCCACTTTGCTGAAAACTCGCGTTCCACATGGCTGGTCCTGCCCAGAATCCCTCCCCCGGTACCTCGGCCTTTAATCAGCTGATTGCGGCTAGTTTGCTCTCGTTCGTATTTACTCTTTCGTATTTATTCTTCTCGGTTTATTCGAATATCGAATATTTATCTTCTTCTCGGTTTACTCGAATATCGAATATTTATCTTCTTCTAGTTTACTCGAATACACGTCAGAGCGCGCCCCAGCAATTTTGCTTGGACCGCTCAGAGTGCTCTTAGGAGGAATTGGCTTGATTTCCTGTTTTTTTTCTTTTAATTGCAATTGATTTAGGTACCAGAGTTTGTTTTGACTCGAGGGAAGGTGGGTGAAACCTAATGGCCTTTCTTTTCTATTCTCTTTTCTGAATTAGGATAGAAATGAGCAAAAAGCGAGGGGGGCCTCGTTCAGGATTGTTACTTTTTCCATTTTTCGCGCTTACTTATACATAAACTTATGAAGTTTCTTCCTCCTCGGGGGGGGGAAGAAACTTCATAAGTTTAGGTATAGGGGGGGTCGTACCGAATCCCCAAAAAAGGGGGGGGGTCGTACGGGGTTCACCAAAATCCCCGTTCGAATGCTGTGCCCTGTTTTCATCAGTAATTGAAAGTTTGAAAGTAAAAGGTGATATTACTCAAAACATTATCTCGAATTGATACATAAATTGGTTCGCAACTCTGCTAGCGGTGGGTCCTTCCTTTCTTCAACGTACCAACTTCGCTTTCACCAAAGTAGCGGTGTGCCCTTGTCAAAGCGCATTGTAGTTTCCCAGTTGTACTCACACCGACCGCACCCCGCCTCCAGTGCCCCATCCCATAGCCCTTTCCCTACCCTAATCCACTGCACGCTCTCACGTCAGGCTGCCCCGCGAGCAGCTTGTGTAGTGGCTCGCAATACGCAAAACGGTCGCTTATGTACTACAGGGTGGTATCACATTCAAAACATTACGTCCAATTGATACCACGGCATGAATTCGTTCACAACTCTGCCAGTGGTTGATATTTTCTGCTTCTGCTTCCACCATTGCGGGTTCTTCCCATTCGTACATCCACCAACCCCAACCCCTCCCCCGAAAGCCTGTTCCTTCCCTACCCTTTCTCTGCACCCAAATACGTCTAGCTGCCACGCGAGCAGCACATCCAACGGCTCGGAACACACCAAATGGTTGCCTTATACAGTGCAGGGTGTTATGACATTCGAAATATCAAAATTGAGAGCACATTATGGACTGCCTTGCAGCTTTGCTAGCGGTTGATCCTTCCTTTCTTCTATTTATTTGTCGCTTTCACTAATGCTTCTGTTTCCACCGTTGTGGTGTGCTACTGTTGAATCGCATTCTACATTCCCCCTCCCTACCTTCGCTTTAACCTCACCCCCTCGCCCTACCTTATTTCCCTGCCCTTCCCTACCCTGCCCCACTGCACTCAGATCTAGCTGCCACGCTAGCAGCCCATTAACCTCGCTTCCCTCGAACTACCCGTTTCTCGCCCCACCCTCGCCCTACCCTATTCCCTGTGCCCCCTAACCCCTGCCCTTCCCTACCCTGTCCTACTGCAGGTGCTCACGTCCAGCTGCCACGCGAGCAGCCCGTGCAATGGCTCGGAGTGCACTAAGTGGTTGTCTTATATAGTGGAGTTATCGCAATCAAAACACTGGATGATACCACCGAAAGCTTTTTGGATTTGATTTTTTGGCTAGCGGTCGTTTTCTCTTTTCACTTACATGTTGAATCCCGTCAAGCATTTTGCGGACGGACAAACAAACAAACATACATACATACATACATACATACATACTTACATACATACCTACAGACCGACAAACCGACACACAAAACTTCTGCTTTACAGAATAGAGTGATGGGCCCTATTTCGAAAAGTGGAATCAGGCTAAGTGTTATTGGTCACCACAGAAATCCTACCAGTAATCAGTACCTCAGCAGGACGCACAGTAGTGTGCATCAACCAAACTGGTATAGGATGAAATGGAAGTAACGAATCTGTGTTATAAAGAACCAGTTCAGCTGACGCGCCTTACTGCGCGAATTGTTAAACCTATGGTACTGAACAATGGCAGAATTTTTGTGGTGGCCCCTAAAACTTCGCCTTTTTCCCATGCTTCAAAACACGGCCCATTTCATCATAATTCTCCTCTTTAATGAACATTTGCCAACGTATGGTGCTTATCACAACACTCACCATTCGTTGGAAATGAGGCAACTTAGCGGTTGAAAGAGTTTCAATGGTAACAATATCGAAATCATAGTGAAGTGTTCTAACATCCTAATTCTTCCGTGAGCAGCTTTCACATATCGGTCTATTGGCGACTCTTATCATTCCTCACTGGCAAACAATTTTAGGCTTTTATTTCTGGGTGGTACTAAAGTTTAGCGGGCATAGTAAAGGTGCAGCTCCCCCTTGTTGCTCCGACTCTTGCATTGAATTTTGAGGCCTTCCTGAAGCGGGCCCCCTATGATACTTTATCGGCTGTTATCAGGTCCTGTCGCTGTGACGCGCACTATGGTGTTAGTGACCATCCCTTTCTAAGGCTCCTTATGGTATCTTATCAGCTGTTATCACTTCCTGCCACCCACCGAAAATGTCCCCATCCTGTCCTCTACCTTACTTTTTAGAACCAACGTTCTACCGCTGCTGTGACGCGCGTTATGATGTTGCTGAACTTTCCTTTCTAAGGCTCCTTATGGTATCTTATCGGATATCACTTCCTGCCAACCATGTCCCCATCCTGCCCTCTACCTTACTTCTTGGAACCAACGCTCTACCGCTGCTGTGACGCGCGTTGTGAATTTGGTGACCCTTACCTTCTAAGGCTCCTTATGGTATCTTATCAGCTGTTATCACTTCCTGCCACCACCAATAATGTTCCCATCCTGTCCTCTACCTTACTTCTTGGAACCAACGCTCTACCGCTGCTGTGACGCGCGTTGTGAATTTGGTGACCCTTACCTTCTAAGGCTCCTTATGGTATCTTATCAACTGTTATCACTCCCTGCCACCGACCAATAATGTTCGTGCACGACCCCCTACATCACTTATCAGTTTGAGCGCTCTATCGCTGTTTTGAAGGAAGTTATGAATTTCCGGTCAAACACACATACAGACACACAAACATACATTCACACACACCAACAAACTTAGCGGATTACATATAACAGGATTACACCGCTATCTATGCGGTGATGTACACGGACGCGACATTTTTCCGCGTCACCACACCATTCCTAACAGCCTTTGACAACTCCTGACTTGATTAGGGTGCTATAGTAACAACCAGTCGGATCACCCGGCTACCGCCGGGTGCTCCTCCTTCTTTATCACGGCCCGGCTTCGCCGGGCCGGCCTGGCTTCGCCAGGCACTCTTTCTTTAGGCGAGGTAGAGTGTGCAAAATACGCCAAACCGTCACAGTTCATTTTCCAGCAAAATGTAGAAAAATAGTTGAAAATAGCTCGAGCAATGGGTTAAAGTTGGATCAGCGAGTCGAAGTTGAAGTTGAACCGGCGCTATGATATTCGTGTCAAAGAGTTAGACGCACACGCACGGACATAGCCGATTATATATGGTAGGATTGTAACCGTTGTCCCAATGTAGCGCTGAAATCTATCCTTTGGTCCACTCTTTTCTCGGACTTACCAAAAATCTCCCTAACCCTCACACGAAAATACAGCAACCTGTTAGAGCAGCCTTTGAACTTCCTACCGCTTGATGCGTTCCCCAGTACTGCAGGTTTCCTTTTCTGGAATGCACTCCCGCATTCGGGCAGTTTAACGCATCGAATGGT
>MU913819.1:17959-30417 GCA_036418165.1 Cooperia oncophora | reverse complement strand
GAAGATTTTTTAGCCTGTTGCTTAAACATGTCAAAAAGCAAAATAAAGAGGGTAGACCAGGAAAAAGACCAGGAAGGAGGAGCAGTAAAGGGGCACTTTCTTTAATAGGTAGAAGTATTACCACGAAAAAAAACTGGTTTTAAGGTTCCCTTGTCCTCACAGTACATAAGTATCATGAGCAGACCTAGCAAGATATTGTCGGGGTCGCGATAAGTAGGTCCAAGGTGGTCAAAATAGTCAGCACTACTGACCGTATAACCAGTACGAAGCGGAAAGTACGAGGAATGCTGAAAGGTTCGCTATCGAGGACCGGATTTCAGTGAAGATGGAAAAGCTGAGAAAATTGAAGATGTTAGGCTGGTTAAGGAAAGGGGAAGGGGGGGGTAGTACCACAGGATTTTGAGGAAGAGGGGTAACACTTTGCAAAAATTGCACCCAGCGGTATGTCGTGCCCCGTGCCTGGTACACGGACACCAAAATATATTCTGCTGGCTCACAAGCAAACACCATAAAAAGAGACGAATAACATAGAAAAGTTATTACTAGAGCAAAATCTTCTGTGGTGTTGGCTCGAAACGAGAAAACTTAAAAGTGCAAAAAAGGGAATAAGTATCTCTCCACATAAACAAAAATGAAGAAAGGAAATCAGTGGAAGAATAATGCACGTACTTTTCTGCCCTTGGATTCCTTTTCGCCTTGTTTCTGGAATCTCCTACCTCAGGTATGGCCACCCACTCGTCTTCAGTGACCTAGAAAAAACACTGCTCTGCAGCAGAACTATTTAAAATGATTTGATACATAAGAAGACTGTGCAAAATCTGTTTTTCGCGCTTCCGCACCAACTCTATAGGAAAGTTCCACCGTCTCGGGAATCGCTACTACCGCAATTCGCGTTATGGAGGCAGCAGTCTAGGAAATGCGGAATTTCTCTAACATCAGCTCTTATATACAATGGGCAAGATCTGGAGGCGGGCGGTTGATGCCAGCGTCACTGGTGGAAGGGCTGTGAGAGGACGTTTGGCCACACTACACTCGGCCCTTCCAGCAAGGACGCTGGCGACAACCGCGCGCCCGCAACCATCCTGCCCCGTTCACACTGTCGAGAATTCGGCGCTGATGTTGTTAGGGGGACCACTCGCCAGCGCCTTCGTATCTGTTCAATTAATCAAGGCATAGACTTACCTTAGTGGAGAATACCTGTGGAACTATCCCTCGGTACTCTCGCCCTCTGCGCTCTATGCCTAAGATTTATGGGAGGAAGCATACGGAGACGCTAGCGTGTGGTCTACCCGCCCTCTCTCATCTACGTTAGCCCCGAGAATCCCTCCTGTAGATTATCAAAAAGGTAGTCTTGGTTACGTATGACGATGAATAAAGAGGTACCTCGCTAAGTTGTCTTTTCAAGTCAGAGAACTCCTGCTGAATCTTTGGCCTTTCTTTACGATACTTCTCAATAGCTTCTTTGTACTTTTTCTCTCTAAAACTCAGAACTTTAGCCTTAGTAACCATGATGAAAATGATGAAAAACGTGCCTGTAATCTTTCCTCCGCTCATCTATTCTGGTCTCTACAGCTAAATATACCTCATCCGCTTCTTCGTCTTCTTTATCATAAGGATCTTGTGCGAATAAACTGCCTGCATATCCTTCAAACTGAAACAAACAAAATGGGTGATTATTTATTATGAGAGGTGGGTGATCAAACAATACCTCATCATAATTGTTATCATTGAGTTGTTCCTCTGGGTCCTCTTTGGTTTCCTCTTTTGCTTTCTTCGACGGTGGCCCGGTACCGGCTTCTGGCACATCAGTCGCTTCCCTCGCGGGTCCAATATCAGACCGTGTCGTGAACCCGGTCGCACCTCAAATGGTTTTCAACAGAATAATCGAAAGCCATTTCTGACATTCCTTTAGAAATGGTGCTGTGTAGCTATAACTCAACTATTACAGACCGATTTTTATGACTGTTAAAGTGCACACTTACCTCTTCCCACTCCAGGAACATAGCCCGCAGGAGCGGGCATGCCCATGAAGTGCTTCTTGGTTTTGTTTACGAGAGAGCCAGGTATCGTTATAGACATTTCCCTTAACATAAGAAGAAATGAATAGGTATCTTTGCAGTTCAGAATGGCTTTCGGTGCTTAAACTAAAGCGAGAGCGAGAATAGTCATAAAACAAATGTTACTAAAAAGAGGTAATTGGGCGCACTGTTCCGAAATATAAGCTGGAACATTTTGATACAGAGCGCTCAATACATTCATAACAGCGAAAGACATTTCCAGTTAATGTAAGGGAACGCTGAGGCCGGCAGAAATAATGTGAACCACTTGATGAGGAATTCCTCCCGGGACAGGTGTAAAGAGAGTTCCATGGGTGGGTGAATCGTTACTACCCACCCACCCACCACAGCCCCGCATTAGATTATGTCGAATCGAACATTAGAGAGGTAATGTAAGGAAGTAAAAGTTACACCAAAAAATAGAAAAGATTTTCGAACGTCGAACGAGTTGAATTATGGTGTGCGGGACGTACTTGCACACGCCACACCTCACACCACTTCCAGAATGACTCGAAAGGGAATTTCTGAATTAGGTGATGGCGCCGATAACGCAATACAACGCAAGAATAGATACCGTCCATGGGCAACCCAGTATTGCATCTACAATACATCTTTTTCCTATGAGCACGGAGGACCAGCAGGGTTGACGTCATTCATGGGACATGGCCGCAATCGCAACCAAAACAACGGAAAACACGTTTTCTTGATTGCTTCGAATTTCGGAGCGCTAGGAAGTCCCTGCATTCACGGTTTCCTTTATCTGGCTTTGTTGCCGAGTCTAGAATATCTAGTCTTGCATTCATTTTTGTGGGATCGATGAGTGCATAAATCGAGTCGCCACATTAGAAGTTGTGGTTGATTCCACGCTAGTTCATCTCTGCTTTATACTAATTGGATCTCTAGCTTAAATCCCAGCTCCAAATTTGTTTGGGGGAGGGATGAGGGATCAATCGACCACGCTTCTGCGTTCCTTACCTTAGAGCGTGTTTAGACTTCGCGATACGAGTGTTTGATTTACGCGACCGTACCCCTCGAGCGTTTAGATCGCGCGATCCAAGCGGTCGGATCGCGAGGCCTGAACGCGCTCTAATCTGGGTCTGGGCTTAGCTTTAGTACCAGTCTCGAAGCTATCCAGATGAAATGCAAATTCGCGCATTTGGTGGGGGCACTAAATGGTCTTCAACAAACCTTGTATGGGCTGCCTCATTGAGAGTCCTAAATTCGTCATTTGTACCATTTTGCTTCGTTAGAAGTGGCTTTACTTTGGTGAAACCATTTGGTTAATATGAACCAGCAAAAGAATGTAGAGAAAGGGCAAAATGCTCCCCCTCTCCTCCAGCCGAATAGCACATGTTTTCGCAAATAGACCGTCAGGTGTCCACCATCATGGGTGTACATGGTTCTGGTCGCAAATGGGCTGAATTAGCCACTCTGATATCTACGTTTCCTTTTGTTTCCTCCCTGCAAACGTTTAGAACAACAAGAAATCACCGTATTCCAGCATGGATATCAACAAGTTGAAATTCGCTGTCAGTTGCTCGAGTAATATGAATCGAAGTATGGAAGCTCATAGTTTTATGCAGTGAGTAGCCCTCGTGGTTGGTTTCTACGCATATTTTGATGAATTTTTTTTCAGAAAACGAGGTTTCAACATTGAATCTTATGGTTCTGGAAATCAGGTCAAACTTCCTGGCACAGCTATAGACAAACCAAACTGCTACGAATTCGGGAAGGCGACATTATGAATTCATTTATAATGACCTCAAAGCAAAGGATTCTGCATAGTAGGTGGTCCTACTTTCATATCGATAGCATACCTTTCTTTACGCGTCATTTCAGTTATACTCAAAACGGCCTTTTAAATATGTTAGATCGAAATCGTCGAATAAAGCCTGCTCCACAGAAGTTCCAGCACGAGGATAAAGAGTTCGACGTCATTATTTGCCTTGAGGAGAGGGTTTACGATCAGGTAATGGCTTTCGCAGGTATTCGTGTTTGCTACGCATTCTATTTTTATTCCATTGACTATGGAAAGGGCTTGTGGATTGACAGTCGAAAAACTGCTGAAAGTACTTTGTCAGGTAGAATATCATACGCTCAGTGCCCATGCGGCGACATTACCCGGCCCCTCGTTCGTCCTCGCTTTTTTAAATGTCTTTTCTGTATCTTAGGGGAGGGGTCGTTCCTCGCATCGTCTCGGTATGGGTGTGAAAAAGGAGTTATAGCGTTATTTCCTAGTCACAGTATCGCAGCTTTCTAGGGTATGTCCCAAGGCAATTGCAATATACGGCGCTGGTGGGTGTGGCGAGCCAGTCAGACGAGTTTTCCTACTTGGCCGTTTGAATCTCAGTGACATATAGATGGAAAAATTCGACATCGTCGTATGCCGGTCTTATTTTTGCTGAATTTTGAGTTGAATGAGATTTGCTGAACAAAAAGTGATGCACATCGAAGTTGCAGCACGATACGCCAACGCGGCCATTTACGATTTTCTTGTCCGACTCCCCTTCCTTAGCTAGTTGACATGGGAGACACAGACACAGGGAAAGTCGACACGCCGCGTAGGCGCTGCGACTTGGGGTGTTGTAGCGTCACTCCTCAGTCGCGGCCATCGCGCGCAACGAGCATTAGTTCTCTCCTAGCTAATTAACTGAAAGACCAGCCCGCCGCTAAGTTGAGTACAGGCTCGTCCTTCCCGGGTGGGGGTAGAGTCAGCCCCCTAGCGGGAGGATTTTTTTTTACTGTCCCACTCTCTCGCGACTCCTCAGCGAGCGAGGAGCGAGCTAGAACCGCTCAAAGTTCTAGTTCTAACGCCTGCTCAGTTGGACCGCCTCACTTGCTAGCTGTCCTCTGGCGGCGAGTCGCTCACTTGTTCTTTGTTGGGAGGGCGGGCATTAATCGGGACTGCATGTACTTTTTGCTGACCGCGCTCGTGCCCACAAATAATTCTGCTCTCATTCATCAGATTTTATTCATTGGAGCGGCGACATACAGTCAACTGCAACCCATCTCGCAAGATAAAGCGCGCAAAAATCACGAATGATGCAATTTTTGTGGTGCCTCGACGCACTTCACTACACCAAAATACGCGCGCTACCGTAACCCTAAGTTCGGACGCCGGCTTTTTAAATGTTTCTTTTTCTATTTAAGAGTTTTCCTCCATGATTTTGTTGTTTTTTGTCTTCTTTTCTTCGCTTCGATGATATCCACTACTGGGAGATGTGACAAAGTGATTTCTGAGCCAGGCTGACAGGAAGACCCACAGGCATTGCTGACTGCCGGCGGGCGCATTTGTTTTATGGATGCTTTGAGGGCTCTTTGTTGCTTTTCCCCACATTGAAGAATTACTTATCAGCTACTGTTTCATAATTGATCGGCCATTATCCTTGACACTTTTATCGCGGGAGCTGTCTTCAACGGACAGATACAGAGAGAGCTGGTCGTCTTGCAGAGAGCATCGTCGCGTCGCAAAACTGCTACGTTGAGTGGATCAGGTTCTGGTGTAAACGCTGCGCTCGTCCCCTCGCTTGCAGCGCTTTTTTGGCTCTCGCTGTAACTCAGAAGTCACGCCGTACATCTTGTGGAGAAGAGGCACAGAACAGCGCAAAAGGTTTCTCTTAATGGCGCTCCCCATTTAACTTATTGTTAATACGGAACACGCTACTGTCATATTGCAGGTAGTTGATCATCTCCACACCAGACCAACAACGAGTGGCAATCCAGCTCATGTAATCAATATCGATATTGAAGACAACCCAGAAGAAGCCACAATAGGAGCATGGCTAGTTTGTGAACTATGTGGAAAGGTTGATTTTCTTCTCGTTTGTTTTTACATGTTAGCAATATTTTTCACTAGCACAAGAAAACGTGACGTGACTGGCATCGGAAGGGAGAAAGGTAGCTGCGTAAAAGTTAGACCACACACCTTGTCTGTTCGTGTGCATTAGACGAGCAGGGGTCAAGCAAAGGAGCATCTCCAGGAAAATCCCTCTATGAGCGATAGACCATTGTTTAGATGGGGATTGCCTCCCTCTCTAACCACTTTATGCCAAAAGCGTGAAGCTAATACTGGGTACGCATCTGCGTCTGTTGTTCATTCAATACATGGGCGTAGAGCGCAGGCAGTCAGAATCGCATAAAGTGTCTGGTCTGAAAGACTAATTTATGGCGGCTGTGAATCACTGAGTCTAAACTTGGCTAGGGGAAGGGACCCTGTGACGCTGGGCGGGGTCCTCTATCGAAATTTTCTACACGCAAGCGCTGAAAAACTGTCAAGAGAAATGAGCTAATCGGAACATATAAGACACGTTTTTGTAACTGCGACGCGCTAGTGTAAGCTTTAAATGATCGATTTTTACCTAGATTAGCTAAAACTAGGAAATTGTCATCATCATGAAATATTGAGCTTGGCATTGAATGTATGTACATGGTATCGGAGCTTTATGCCTAATCCTTTACGATTTCAGTTGGACGAATGTGACGATTTGGACAACGAAATAGACGAAATTCTAGCGGATTTTGAGGCCAAAAATCAAAAGCGAAACATACTGCACACCATCTGTTTTTACTAGGCAAGCATTTCCTTCATGTTGTAATTAATGGGTTCATTTTCATCGAAGGGTTCAGTACAATCGAGAGAATCATCGCTGAGAAATCTTATCTTCAAGGAATGAGACGACCCTCTCTCGTTGTGATAGTCTCATATTTAGAAACTCATCACTTCCATCATTGTATCACTCAGTATCACCCTTCGAAGCGATGTAAGCGTACTGGCTGACGCTTCCATTCGTCCTTACTTACGGATTCTAGCACTTCGTTGTTTTTATTCCATACCTTCACCGTCACTTCCCCTCTCCTTACCTCTTCTTTCTTTTAGTAAGCCAACTGCTCACTGTTGCTACGCGCTGTCGATTCGGTGACATTCCATTTTAAACGCCTCTTTTCAGCCGTTATCATGATTATCACTTTCTGCCGCCCACCAGTGTCACACAGCATATATAGGTGAAACGTATTGGCAATCATCAAACTTGGTGTTGTTTGATCTTATGCCCCCTATCAGCTTTTATTGGTTGTTATCACTATATATCCATCACGGGTATCTCTGCCCCTCCCATTTACCCGTGGCTCAAATAGAAGGACCTATATTTCGATCAATACGAAACGAATCTACCACGAACAGACAAACTTAAAAAATTATAGACGATAGGGCGGATAGGCATGCGGCTAATAGTATCGTCTCGAAAGGCGATAGAGATAGAGTTCCTCCTACTGCTCGCCCGGGCATGGGGTCTGAGCGGATCTGCCAGGCGTTTCCGCCGGTTTTCCGCCAGCCAACCGACTGTTTTCACAATCCTGAACCGCGTCTCATGCGCGCTAAGCAAGACAGCCACGCGCGGTGGCTATTCCGTGTCTCATTAACGCGCCCGTTACGGATTGCGAACGGCCGCTGAAAATATGTTCGACAAACCATACCAAACCCATACGTTTGTCCATGTTCATTATCCGACGAAATTTCTCCTGAATTGTCGCTGGCAGAGCGGTAGCGCACCTCCCGATACATCTCACCGGCTTTTCTGGGTGATAGCTTCCAACCGCCGGTGGTTCCGTTTCGCATTGTTTTTCTCCGGTGTTTCTCTGTCATTTCGTATGGACTCTTATTGGAATAATGACTGACCCGCTGTCTAAAAACCGAATCAGAAGATCAGCAGCCACTGCGCACTATTGCGTTGCATTGGTTGGAGCACCATTGTGGTCGTAATGACCGTACATCGATCCGTCCCCCGTTGTTTAGGGGGGGTATGATGCGGAGCCCCTCCGATTGACGCTATCGAGTTAAGTGGGAGAGTTTGTATAGCACATGTGAAACGGAAAAAATCAAAACACGAAAGGTCTCAGAGGGACATCCCCCCCCCAACAACGAGCAGAAATACGCCCCTCTTGTACAACGTCCCTGAACAGGAGAAAAATCAAACTATTCAAAGCAAACATTTTTCTCCAAGCCCCCAATCCCCCACCCCCACCCCCCCCGTCCCCGGTGCCGTCCAATTACGACCCCCCTGGGAAACTGCCAGCAACATGGGCCCTTGGATCAGGGTTCATAAAAAAAACCGGCGTAAAAAGCTGGCGCTACTAGGAAGACTCTGTCGCGCGTCCTCTAGTACCTTGCAAAACATGCGCCTCCCTGACGTCTAGTCTGGGTTGTAATGGTCCTGCCAGCTCGGGCGCTTACGGTATGGTACGCTAAACGGCGGGAAAAACCAGCAGACAGATAGATTGTCCCTCGAGGTCTGAGAACCTCTCCACAATTAGATGTGCCCCGATGGGTTTCACACAATTGAGTATGGGAGTCCCTTTCTGTAATTACTCTTTGGGGAATTCAGTATGTTACATTCTTGGAGGTTTGTTTTGGAATGGTTTGCCTGCATTGTGTGTTATTTTTGTTTTATGAGTGTTTTTCACTCGTTTTTTCTACCTTTTCGTTGGTTGAGCCCAGGATGGATTCCGGTTGAGGTATAGGTTATGTAAAAAAAATCATTAAATAAAAATTTGTATTTGTTGTGACATTTAAGGGGTCTGTAGAAGAGTAAGAAAAAACAATCAAAAGAACTTTCCAGCAGTGCTTCATTGGATTAATTGCAAAGAAACGGTTCGAAGAGTTCATAGATTTTTTTTCTACTTTGGTTGAACAACGAATCTTCTCTGCTGCACTTTATCTGCCGCTCCAACAGGTGGATCGCACAATGAACGGTCGTCCATGTACAGCTAAAAAAAAACTGTACTGAACAGTGTATATTGATGGAGGGTGCTGGCACGAGTAGTACTGGCAGTGCCGGGTTGTACGAACACGCTGGCTAACAATAAATGGTAGATGGGGATCCTAGCTGGATCTGGAACAAGGCATAGCATCGCTATGTAAAATACATGGGGGGGGGGTCGAACTTTTCCGCTGAAGATGGGGGAGAGGAGTCGTATGTGCCTTTGAGAAAAATTGCCGCGTTGGGAAAAATTTCTCCCTGTTGTTGACTTTTCGCGTGATTTTCCCTCTCTCATATGTACTATACACCACCGCTCGCAGCTGATTTTTCGGGTAAAATTCACGGTGAACTTCGGAGAAAATGATAAGAAGTTGGGGACAATCTAGTAGATCTTCCCTTCTCACATTGGCTATGTACCCACCTCCTGCCCCCTCGCTCGACAGGAAATTTGTGGGTAAAAACTGGAAGAGTGTGGGAATGTGGGGGGAAATTGGTAGATATTAGGTATTGGGGAAAGAGGAAGGGATCATACCGAGACCCTCCTTTGAGAGGGGAGGGGGTCGTTCTGATACCACCACTTCACACATCATGATGCTGTACCCTGATCTGGAATTCCTCCAAAACCCTCAGATAACTTGGGTAGCGATATTAGATATGGTTATGACGGGTGATTATGATCACTGACACTGGACAAGGTACTCAAGCCTGAAACGAGAGGAACGCCCAGGTTTATGGACCATTCTACCACGGGCTCTGTCAGCAGCTGTAAGACGGTCAAGACAATCGTGAACTGTCGCGTCGTCACACGCATATCGTACGACAATGCGCGGCTAGTTCCCATGGTGTATCGATGTCGATTAGGTATTCGAAACTCGTATGAATTCAAGCGAGGGTAAGACTCCGTACCGGGCGAACTTGGACTTTCCCGCTCTTTTACACTCAATTTAAAATAGCCAGTGTGACTCGTCTGTAGGGGCGGAGTTGCTCGTCACGTTTTTCAATCGTAGAGTACTTGAACAGAGGGTTTCATAAGCTAGGGGCGTGAGCTGTCGTGCCCACTACCGCACGGTGCCGCGCACAACGGCGCGACAAATTACGATTGTCTTGACCGTCATCTTGTGACAGTCATTAGCGGCCTCTTACGCGCTGCCAAAGTCACCCATTCTAGGTAATGACAGTCGGGTCGCTTCCCCCTCCCCCCTCCTCTCACTAAAAGGCAGTCCTGCAAAATCCTCCGTATGGCACTGTCTGCATTGATGAGAGTTTGTTGCGCAGGAAGATGTGGACTTGCAGCCCTCTGTGTGCTGTCAGGTTTTAGAACCGATCAATGAATTTTTGCATTGAGCGCTACCTAGTGGTGCCTCCAGAATTGGGCCCCGTCCGAAATTATTCCAATAAATAAAGCGAGTTAAATTAATTACAAATATAACCAAGTGAAAGATCGAACCTGGAGACGTCGCCTTTCATGGGCTTTATGAAGAAATTTTTCTTTGTAGCAATTATTGCAAAAGTCAGAGCGCATCATCCTAAGATGAGTACGTGCAATTATCGTGAAATTATTGGTCTACTGAAAGGAGAAGAAAACTAACAAGCAGAAAATGACACCAAGGCCACACAGCCACCACGCACCGATGCAGCACAAGACACCCAGCCGATTGATCCGTTTTTCGACCGCCTTGAAATTCATATCATTCATAGCTTTATTCAACTAGTCTGTGTCTTCGAGTGACAGAGGGGAGAGGGTGTAGTTCAAGGGAATACTGTCGCTTGCAACAAGAACAAATCGAGAATGTGAAGGCGCCCTCACGAAGATTCCAGTAGTCAACGCGACGAAGGTGATACGAAAGGAGAAACAGGGCACATCATTGGTTGGGGATTTTGGTGGAATTCGTACGGCCCCTCTCTTTTTACAACATCCGTGAAGCGAAGAAAAATTGATATCAACTATCAAAATAGAATTTTCTTGCTCAAATACGGCAATTTTCCAGCGACCAAATACGCCCACTGTTGGGGATTTCCCAAAATGTGCCCTGGGAGAAACACTTCTAATGGTGCTTTCCCTAATACTTGCCAACAGGGATTTACTATTATGAAATTCCCTTTATTAGGGCCATGTTTCGAGCAAGTCGTCGTCTTCAAGGACTGGAAAATGCATGATATTATTCATTTATAACCTACCCGGTAGAGCACTTTAGCGCGCTAAACTAGTTGTGACGATTACCGACAGCCTCCCACGAAGATAAACACCTCACTAGCCGTGAAGAATCCCACCATCCGCGGCGCCACCAGTGCCTTGTCTGATCAAGAAGGTGCACAGTCTTGTCGCAAGTGGATGCTGGGGCGTGTCAGGGAGGCTGAGCTCCGCAACTCGTTTCCCACCGATTGTCGTCGCTCGTCCCAAAATGTTATGGAGAACAGGTTGGCCGCACCAAATTCAGACCCCGTACTCCTTACACCAGCGTCCATAGCGAACAAAACTGCGAATAGCGCCCACATTACGGTGACTGGAATGTCGTAGCACTTACCAGCTGATGACATTCTGAGCAGAGCGTAAACTGCTTTCTTTTCGGATCATCTTTCCCATCTTGCATATTCTGATTGAGATCCATTATTATTCGACCACTACAGGATTGAAGAGCTTGAAAATGATCAGAATAGGTGTCAAGACTCCCGACATTACTTGTGACACCAAAATCAATGATCCTTATCAGGACACTCAACTAGATCCAGCCCGGAAAGCGCGGCACATGATTAATGGTTTCACTAACAATAAGACCACGTTCAGAGCCTGCGCTTTTGGAGCATTGAAGAATCCGCGAAAAGAATTACCCCATGCATATCCAAATGGTCGACTCCGCTCCTGCGGAGAATCGAGTCAGTGAAAACAACCTGTGCGTATCACCCAACAGATGCTATAGATGATGCACATTACCTCACGGATTCTTCATATCGATGTGTACAGAACTATTTTAACTCCACTATGCTCCAATTTTGGCACAACCGACGAAATCGATACGTATCTGAAGCTTCCACAGATTATCTGATTTGAAATTGCCAGTTCCAGATATGACAGCCCACCGAAACTCAGCGACTGATTACGCCTCCATCACTTTTCAGCCTGATTTTTATTTGGTAGTGCTGGAACCTGGAACCCCAATACTATTTTTATATTATTATCATTATTAGGTCATCCCATTCAAAAGTGCCGAGACATATAGAGGAATGGCAGAAAAGCAAAGGGGATAGGGAAGCGGGCTACTATACCATTTGGAGGCTAGTACCTTTAGCTGTGTATCTGTGAAATTTGGCGAACCTACCCACAGAAGAAATTCTCGAGAAATTGAAAAGAAGCCTGAGTGGTGAAAATCACTCAGGCTCATAAGAGGGAAGTGCGCTGCTCAAATTCGACCGGCATCAGATCAGTAGTTGTAGTAATGGTGTTCTCGATATACAAGGTGGAAGGTTTGGTTCAGGAGCCCGAAGAAGGAAGAAAGGAAAATTTGTTGTCGTGGATGGTCCCATAATGTTCATCCTGCACAAGAAAAAAGGGTGGATGAAGTCAAGCGCTGAATGTCTGATCACAGAGCCTGGACCTTTGTCGAGCTTCCCCGCGAGTCTGACATCCCAGCTGCAACTGCTGCCCGAG
>MU913819.1:0-17859 GCA_036418165.1 Cooperia oncophora | reverse complement strand
ACGCTGCTCTTCTACGTTCTCTTAGTCGAGATAGTTGGGAACAACTCATAAAGATTTTCACACTCAGGTGAGAAATTGATCAATCTCGCACAGAAAGATCAGTGCACAGGAGAATTTGTCGAAAAACACGGTTTTGCTGCTAACTTCTGCCCGTCTATTCTGAAATGACGCTATTCCAGTAAAGTGGCGACCTCATGGTTCTGTGAGACATCCATGACGCTTGTCAGAGGGTATCATTTCGCACAAAGTAGGGTTTTCCCCCAAGTTTTTTTCTTCGTAGGCATGGGCGAAAATCCTGGTTTACAAGTGCTTTTGTTTGTTCACTCTTCAGCGTTAACAGCCTAGCCTTATCGGATTACCATGCCATGAAGGTGTTAAATTCGTGTTCCACCCTTAAGATTACGAAGTTACCCCGAAAAAACACTCACTGAACCCTGCCAACACACGGATACCATCTCAGCGAGGAGCGAGTTAAAGCGCAGCGTCCCGCGTGCTCCTCCCACTCCACCCAAGCAGAATCGTTAGCATCAGAATCGTTTTCGCTAACCTCCCCCCCCTCCCTGCAGGGAGACCACATGCGAATCCCCCGAAGAGGACAAAAACATGAAGGGCGGCGATGCAATTCAGCGCCGCGTTGCCCTGCTGCACAAGTGCCGAGATTGCGAAATCACCTCGGACAAATTTCCAGGAACGCAGCAGTTCGAAAACACCATTTGGACCAGTTACGTTTCGTCCGCGTGGGTGGTAGTTGTAATCAAACAGCGCAGTAAACTGTAGGTGCATATTCCGGCGCCAATCCATTGCCTTGAAACCTTAACGGTGATCACTAGATGTAAAAGTGAGTGGAATGTTGCGGCAGTGGCGAAATCGATGATGCCCCGGGCAGCGGGGCTCCGCACATTCAGACGTAGTCGCACAGGGGGGAGGGAGCGGCGCGGCGCAGTAGACCTCAAAAAGCAGAAGACAAAAATAGCTACAGCCTATTACATAAAATTGACGCACGCGAAGGCGATAAGATAACCAAAAAGGTAACAAAAATAGACAACGCTGAACGTCGTTTGCTTAAGTCCCATACTATTACGATGGCTCGTGTGCGCCCAGTCTCCCCAGTGACGAGTTATGCTAATGGGTCGTTTAGCACACGAGCTTTCAAAGAACTACAGTTAACGAGATAACCTGCCCACGCCGTTAAGGCAGCTAAATGCCTTATAGCTTGGGTATTTGCCGATTACTGACCTTCACTAACCAATTAGTCGCGAGTTAGGAGCCAAAGATTTGGTGTGGACAAATATCACAGTAATCATGTTGTAGCACAATGTACAAACAATTTTTGTATTAGCGGGATACTAACTACTCTCGGCTTCCTATTATAATAAAAGCTTTTGCAAAAGGCTCGAGCAGGCATATTCTGCAGGACTATCGTGAACATTGAGAGAACCCATAACCGATAAGCCGGCCTCGCCGCCTACTGATAGCGCTTATCATAAGAACGACAAAATGGCGCTTCAATTGTGGCCGATTAATCGTCCATCAATGAAAGACTGTCGAAGAGATTCTTCTTCAGCCTCTTCAGGAGCAGGAATTGAGACTTGTCTCTTAACCATCGACTCGTTCCATAAACCAGTTTCTCTATTTTTGCTAAAAACCCTCAAACCCTTAAAAAACCAGAGGTAGGAACGAAATAAGGGAGCAGTTCGGCGATGATGAGGGAGTGGGGAGGGCAACCTGCACTTTCAGCAGTTCCGGTTGAAGAAACCTGTGAACTTCTGTGAAACTGAAGCAAGCTAGTAGCAATTAGTAGCTAGCCACCATGGTAAACTGTGTTTATGTGGTATTTCATCTCTTCACAACAGTTGGCAGGTGGCCCCTACAAACCTGGACTTCTATCATTTCGTTGCTGCACAAGATTTTACAGGACTTCACTCGATGGCTCGACAAGTCGGCGGGAAGTAGCAGGAAAGCAAGATCCCCCTCTAAATGTCGCCGAATTGCGCCCGGAACCCCAAAATTCGATTCAATGTCAACTCAATAAATAAATATGAATACAAATAAGGTTGAAAAATCACACTGCCTATTTGAAGTGAGCGAGGGTGCACTCGAATAGTCCCCGACGGATTACCTTATTGCCCTACTGTATAAAAGATTGAGCAGACGACAATGATATGCAGCCGGCACAGCAGATGTTAAAACACCTGCTGCCGATCGGCGGCGTTGTGCGCGAAAAATGACCTCAAAATCGCGCTCCGCGCCCGGCACATCGGTACTGGTCCTGACATCGATGCCTTATCACACAATATCCTCCACGACTGTTCAGGCTCATAACTATCACGGGGAAGTGAATCATCTATGTGTACTTTCACTTAATTTCACTCAAATTACGAAATATTTTCGAAATTATTCGGAGTGAACACAAACAACTGAAAAAGTGCTAAGTCATCACTGCTTCGAAAATAACCCTCTTGTGCCGCACTGACTTGTGGGCGTTTCAACACACACTAGGAGGTACAGTAAGAAATAACGTGGCATTTTACTCACAGCTGTTGCCGATCACAACTAATGAAGCGGTTCTAAGTAAGAGTTAAAGATAATTGCTGATAGGCTTGAATGCTATTACAGAGGAACTTCACAGGTGCAGGATACATGGGGTGGGAGGAATTGAGCTAAATGTCGTTCACACGATGCGAACTGGGATGACATACTTTCCAGATTATCGATCTTCCGATGGCATGACAATGCGTCGCACCATGCTGTGCTGTGATCAGTGAGCATTATCGCGGTGGAAGTCACAGCAGGGGGGGGGGGAAGCAGTCGTCGTTAGAACAGGATGAGGTCATATTCGTGCTCCTGGAAATTTTCAAGTTTATTTCCCTTTTACAGACTCACGTAAACGCCCTCTCTGCTCGAGAGGTCGTGAGAGGAAATATTTCCCACACTCCTTGACTGACTGTGCTAATCCACAGCAGCAGTCAAAAGCTTTGACATTTCTGGCAAGGAACCTTTACAATCTGCAGAAAAAGAGTTGAAATCTGCAAAACAATGAAAACAGTTACCCCTTGACCAGTTTAGGCGCAGTTCGATTCGGTTGGTGCAGTTTGCTGGCTTTCATCAATCACCACTGACGCGTCCTGTGGAGACGCCGCCAGGTGAGACGTGTAGACTGTCATTAGATGCAAACAAAGCCAGCAGGAACTTTTGAAAGGAAATAGCAGACCAGAAAAATGTTCCCCATCTTACAGGGAAACAGGTTCGGATAGTCCCATCAATGGTGTCGTGTTTTGAGGAGGGAGGAGGGGGGGGGGTCGTGATGTCGATTACCCGCCCCCTCCCTAATTAGCGGCGCCGTCAAATTCTTACACAACCATTACTTTCGATAGTCAAGAATTAGTGGCTCTTCGGTGGAGACGTGCTGTCGTAAAGAAAAACCGGGCAAATTTCCGGAAAATTAAGAAAACCGGTGACGTAGGGGAATATATCAAGATACCGGAGAAGGAAATTCTGGTGAGTAGGGGGGAGGGCTACTAACAGCTTCATTTCTCCCATAGCAGTGTT
Source organism: Cooperia oncophora (assembly GCA_036418165.1). Taxonomy (NCBI): domain Eukaryota; kingdom Metazoa; phylum Nematoda; class Chromadorea; order Rhabditida; family Trichostrongylidae; genus Cooperia; species Cooperia oncophora. The sequence continues at coordinate 14,310 of MU913819.1, read as the reverse complement.
GTAACTTGTTCCTCTAGGCCGAGCAAAGCCCAAATTTGCACTTCATTCCTCAAGAACACGAATAATAAGTATGAATTACGACAAAGAAGGGAGGGGCTTAATCCCTGGATTAAAGTGCATGGCATTCGATGCGTTATAAAAACCAGTATGTGTCAACTATTAGGGTGTCCGGAAACAGTAGTTCATAGTTACAATGAATGTTGTCCAACCTGTGTCCCTTACCTTTTGGGCGGGATTACCTTGCGTGGGAGCTAGAACTAAGCGAGTACTGAGAATGAGGGGCGTACGCAACATCTAAGCTAAACTTCCATGGAAAGAGACCGATTGATCTCCTAAATAGATGATTTTGAAGCGCATTTTATCCAGCATCGGAGGCGGTTCCTCATTCCCGATTTGACCGATAGAGGAGCCAGAACGGTGAAGATGAAGTAAAAGGCGTTGGGAGTCGTGCGCGCTCGTACATTTTTTCAGGTAATGTCAAATCATACCAACAATGGAGAATAATAACAACCAGCATTAGTATTGATCTACAAACATTTCTCTTTCTCATAGCACTTGATATATGACTTTCTGTTGGGGCATTCGCTTGCTACACTTCTTCAAACTAAAAGTGTGAAATTTTCTCAAAACTTTCCGGACAACCTAATATATAACATCACTCTATGTACTTACGATGAACTTTCTCATAAGCTGGAATGAAAATGGCCCGAAAAGCGAGCCCCGCCCTTTGGATGTCATGAGGCGAAATGCAGTTTGTGAAGAGCATACTAGATAAAGGGCACTCAAGAGCCAGCCAACGAGAATAACTGTCAGGGACCGGTTATCACTGCTTTTATTTGAACTGGAAATTGTCCCATACAAACAAAAACGATTACTCAACGGAACCGCAGATGAATAATGGGATAGCTATGAAATTTAAAAGCATCGAAGTGACTCATTTCTGAACAAAGGTCTAGGGAAGAACAAGACAGCCGCGCACGAACACAATCACAGCACATCTGTCAGAGCACCAGTGGCAGCAGTTGGCGGGGACCTGCGCCATCCAAGAGGGACATTAGCAGAACAAAGCGTCTGTGAAAGCAGAACTACCTTTATGGAGGGAATGGGGGTCATAACACACGACGTACACCAGCTTCCAGACAACAATGGCTGAATCACTGCATTAAATGATACAAGTCTGGAGGAAGAACTGGTTCAGCCGCAATGGGACCAGGTTTTGCCTTAATCCAGGCGTCCTGGAAAACGGCCTGATCCTCATGACATGATCAATATGGTGCTCACTCCTGCTATGATTGAGCTACAGCTAGCGACCAGGCCATTCAACGATGATGACGAGCGGGAATGACCGGCCCTTCTAAGCACCACCGATTATGCGCGTATATCGTTGAACACACAGCATATACGGCAAACACGATACACCGACCAAATAGGGCTGTGTCAACTGACGTGGCGCAGATTTCTGTCGTACAAGACTGTGCAACACTCGATGGCTAAGGCGGAGGGAGGACAAGGGAACAAGGTGGAGAAAAACAATTCAAAGTGACAGGGCAATGACAGGGACTTTCAAAGCCCGAGTAGAAGTCTCAACCCCAACCGGAGCAAATTCCCAAGCGGTAGACACACACAACGTTGAAATTCTGACCACGGAACCACCAACCTGTGAAATACAATTTTTATGCGAAACGGAGCAGGGATAGCATTCATTCAGGGCAACAAATAACTAGCCAGTACCAGCGCAGTGGATAACTGACTGCCGGTTGTAACCGAAAAACCTTAACACCTCGGCTTCACTTAGAGCTCACACCCTACCTAAAATTTTTAGCAAAAGACTATGAATACTCTGGAAACCGTAGTGAAGCTCCTTTAGTTTAATTTGATGATACAAAAGTCGCTGAGCTAACAAAAGGGTAAGAGCCGTCCCGGTGGCGTAATGGATGGTGCCTAGAAGGTCAGCGGGAAGTACGTGTCTCAGCCCTCCCTCGGGCATGACTTTTGCTCATAATCCAGCATCCTTGTGGCTTTGAAATTCAGCCCTCCCCATTTTTTTAATTTCGCAATGAGTTTCTCAAAAATAACAAGATGCAGCAGAAGCAAAGCTATAAAAACATGCTGTGTTACAGGTTAATGTTCACAAAAATGCTGAGTTATGGGTTTTGCGCCATAGCCTGTGCCACATTAATGTTCGATTGGAGGTACCTACGAAACTGTCCTCTAATGTACCGTCGAAACCGCGCCTCCAATGTACCTCGACCTCATACCTCCGAGATAGACCAGGAGTGCCGACAATGGCGACGATCGTGGAAGCCTTTGAAGACCCTAGGTTTCATTCTATGGTGCACTCTTGTACCCCCAAGAACAGCAGTGAATTGCCTCTCTTAAAATTATTGCAAGAAACGGATTTCTATTGGCAAAGGAATTTCAGAAGGCAAAAGACAATCCGCATCGTCTAGCATGAAACGGCATAACGTGAACTGTTCTAGTCACCATCAATCAACTCGGTACAAGCGATCCGTAACGGAGATAATACTTGATGACGTAGTGTGGCAACCCACGCGCCAAGGTCACACTTATATGATGGTGCCTTCACGCTCATCTTTCTTCGCGAACTAGCTTTTGTGTGTGGCTTACCCGTGCTCAATGAAACCGTCTATATCTCCCCTAACGACCTCCGCCGTCCCCCGACATCTGCTTGACCCTTCACCGCTGCTGACGTCAGCGCCGAGCCGGGGAGCGGACGTCGTGTCGCGACATAAAAATGTTACGGACGACGCCACAACATTCACTCAACAGGAACTAGCCCCTCTCACCTGAATAGGATGAGTAACAGAACATACACGCTTCAGAAGGGCATTGTGTGAAAACCAGCACAAGTAGGGGAAGCTGGACTTTTAGGGGCCAAATTGCATCGATTGCACTGGACCACTGGAAATATTTTCCTATGCTACATTAAATAACAAATTATATGGAAAAAAATAAGGTAAAGATGTTCTGATTTGGTCATCCGAATAGGAATAACTATCTCAAAAGTGCTAATCCCATGCCATCAGCTAAATATAACACATTTATATGAGAGCGTTTAACTAAATTATAGCAAAAATTTCACTGCATACTATATATTCTTCAAATAGGCCATTCCACATTAATTTGCCAAAAAAAAACAAATAGGCAGATATTATAAGAAGACAGCTTAGACATATAGTACAAACAACTGCACTTCTTTACAGAAGCTCTTATTTCAACAATTCATATTACGAGCTATATAGCGGCTGTGAGATACTTGGGGAAGGGGGAATCGACAACGAAGGGACGCTCTCAGCGGCGGCGGACGGACGGACGCCGAGCGAACGAGGGGGAGGCCGCGCTGGCCGCCCGGCGCACACTGTGTATCGTGATTGAGAGAAGCACAGTGAGAGAAGAGCGACGCAGAGGGGAAGGCAATGGGAGTGCCCCACGAACTGGAGAGTCGACAGCCGCAGTTGGCGACGAAACAAGCCGCACGTCCGGCAGGGGAGCAGTCATGGAGGACGTCTGTACAGCGCGTCGATGTAGGAGAGCGCTAAGAGTGAATGGCTATGGAGAGTGTACGACAAGTAGTGCGCAGACATTGGCCGTGGGATGAATTTGGTGCGAGCGCGCCCGAAAAAAAAGCGAAGCGGAAAAAGAGGCAGAGGAGACTGACTGTGGGAACGAAGAAACTAGCACCAGCGTGACTACGTTATTTTCGTGTTCCGGCTCTAATATCGACCAAAAACCTTTGAATGGGGTTCACACAGGACGACAATCTGAAATGAACTCGTTACCCTAACGCTTTGGGTCCGTCACAGTCTACAAAACACGCGACTCCATCTGTACGTCACAACCAACCCCGAGTTCTGACATTTCCGTGCCGACGTTGCTGTCGACAGGCGAGTATCCTACGATTTGAATCGGAAATTATGGGGGCAAGGCCACCTCTTTCCTTCTTTCCCTTGCAAATACCTACTCAACCTGTGATTCTTCTTCTATCGATTGAAAAAAGAAAACTGGCTCATTCCTAAGAGAGCTTTGATCCCATCAAGCCTACCAATTAAAGAAACAAAGTAAGGTATGATCGGCTAGCTTCAACGAATGTCCCCATTTCGATTTTCCCACCTCATGACTCGTTAATTGTGGTAATGATGTCACTTCAGCTAAGAAATGACCGAAATTAAACGAGAAAATGGCGCAGTTCGGCGACGAGGGAGCACTTTGGAGCTTCCCAAGAGTTTACAGGTTCACTCTGGTGAAACTTGTCAACTCTTGTGAGCTGTAAATGCTTTCCAAATGCCTCGACACGTCCATGGGAGGCAACAAAAGTGCAAAATCCCGCCATCCCCCCCCTCCCGTCGCCGAACTGCTCAGAGGAACTTCGTTGCCACCCTTTTTAATGGACTTTTACTAGATCTATAAGTGCGCTCCATAAGACTTGCCAAGCTGTACGTACGTACACATTAGCTTGTATGATAGTACAGCATATAAAAAACCGATAAACCAGCGGCCGCTCAGCTGTGCGCCGCAGAGCAGCAGGAACCAACCCATGCAAATTGAACGTGCTGACTAGCCACAGCCCTTCTTTGCTGGACAAAGCCACACCGCGGTAGCACCGTCACTTGTTTCCTTCGAAATTAGAATCCTAGAAACCCACACCGATTGCAACACTGTTCCTAAAAAAGCAGACCTTGCGCAATCGATTCTGTCCCTCTCTCCCGTAATTATTTACCTCGTTCCTCGTTGACTACGAAAAGAGGTTCTCGGCACACGTTAGAGCATTATGACTTGGTCGCTTAGTAACGACGAGGCTGTGTTTTTTCTTATTCTTCACGCCGTAATTATGGGGACTCTGGGACACACAACTCCTTCGAACAGATTCGTACCGAATTTCCTGGACTGTCTACCTCACCACTCTCCACTTTGACTTATATATCACCTCTGACGATCCTCTAATCACGTTTTTCAGCTAACTAGCAAAGCGGCTATTACGAGTCGCCGTTCTTTCCCCACCGACATGGCTCTTAGAATAACCCACCTCTACATGGTTGAGGTCGAAATCAGCCGAGGCGGTGTCAGGGGAGGTGCAGAATTAGCCCTCGTGTGGCTGCCTTTTAGCGATCGACTTGGGAATAAAACAACCAGTGATGGAATCGCCGTGGGTGAGCTCACTCTATCCCTCCAAAACTGCCCCGAATACTGTGACAATATCTGACAATATCATCTGTATAAGCGATATCCCATGAAATTAGAGGTCAACGATCAACTAACTATGCACGCCGTTCTTCCCTATTATCCGCACAACTAGATCTGCATGTGCGAGTAGTTTTGCGGCCTGGTATTAGTGAGAATCGGGGGCGAGCTCTGGTGATGAGATCGATTCATAAAAATCCTTTAAAAAACGGACGCTGAAGCAAATGAGTCAAGGATGTAAATGAAAAAGTTTACCAGCTTCTTTGGAAAAGTGGAGCGTTGCTGTCTTAGAATCAAAGAAGATATTTTTAGTGATTAAGATTCAGCAATCGATAATAGCTAGGCAATTTTTATTATCCCGCAAAGGTCCATCAGATTTAAACGACTCGGGGCTATTAAAAGACAATCTATGACCACGATGTGGTGAATCACAGGCGCAATCAAATGCACGCGAAGCCGTTCCTCTGGTGACTAACCAAGCTGGCTCATTATTTTCAGACCCGCTTCACGCCAACAAGACTTATTTTTCCTTGATTTTTATGTCGCCATCCACGCGTCAGATGGTGTCCACGACCGATAAGCCCACAAAACAGAGCCCTTATATGATGCAACATGTGCAACACGTTGAGCAGATGGCTGGATGACCATGCTCATCTAATGTCCGACTATGGCTCGATGCGGAGCCGAATTCCCATAAAAGTTTCACAGTTAATCGTGCCGAAACGAAAGGGAATTATTAGGCGGGGAAGGGGCACGAAAAACTGGACAAGTATAAATCCCGTGTAATACCCTCAACAATTCACTCCAATATTCTCACTTAGTCAAACTGTTCTTATTTAGAGTCTTCAGATGCTATCAGACAAATCAACACAGTAACAGCGAATTCATTTGGGAGATATAGGAAAAAAAACAGAAACTGGAAGAGACGTCAGAACTGTCATTCGTGAGGTCCGCAGCGCCTTCCTTACCAATTGTGAAGCCGCGAAAGTTGGAGAGTCTTCGAGACTGAGGCAGACTGCTAGTACAAAGAAAGCCCATGAATTGTTTGAGGGCGGGAACTGATTTGATCGGTTTGACACATCCCCACTTCATTAACGAACACTTCCAACCTAATGGTGTGAAAGTAGTAGTGTGGGAAAGCGCATTACTTAACAAAAAAAATCCAATTCAAGTAAGCAGAGCAGACGAGTGAGGCAAAGCACTACCGCAAGCGAAGACTTAAATTGCGATTCTTGAAACAATAAAAAAGGCAGAGGAACTTGAGGAGAAATAAAATACACCATCGAAAACAGTCAATTAATGCTAAAACAAGTTGTATCTCACTGACGGTTAGAATTCTTCTAAATTACTCTTCCATAGAGGAGAGTCACATAAACGCAGCCTGACGAGACGGATAACCAGTTGTCAGCTGTCACAATTACTTTTTCAGACGGATCATCTCGAAAAGCTTGCCGAAAGCTGTTGCAGATTGAATTATCTTAAGCACCCGACAGCGCTCTTGTAAACAACTCCCCCTTACCGCTCATTCCTTCTCATTCTAAGGGAAAGAAATCAATGCAGAATTTTCATTTACACCTCATTTCGGCCCAAGATAAACCAGTTAAGACTCAGATAACGCACACAAGTAAACAAACAATAAAACGGTCTTTCCCATGCCACATCATGACCAGTTAACCAAAGAGCGCATTTGAGATGATATGAAGAGAGTATTCGGAAGAACTCGCAACAGAATTATGGTGTACAGAACTTCTAAATAGTAAGTAACAAGATTTTGCCACAATCAAGAATGTACGGGGGTTAGTTCAACAGTGTGGCTATTCGCGGGTCTGCGAATTAAGTTGTCTAGTGGTATATTTGTCCTAGGTATCAACCGAATTCCACTGATAGAAAAAATCCAAAAAGATGAAATAAGAGATTCACTATAAATAATGGTAACGAGAAAGAAGAATAACCGAGTGACAAAAACTTGTCACAGAAGTCCGAACCTACTTACAGGTTCTCTGGCCTATTTATAAACACCAATGTGGGCGTGGCCGTCGGAGGATACGGCAGCCATCTCCTCGATTGCGCCTGGGGATACCGCATGAGCACGGCGTATCCGCCGGTACCCACTACCGCATTTACGATCATTCAAAGGCTGAGAACGGGCCCAAAACTTCCATAGCTTAATGTATTCCAACCAGAGTTCTATATACATTAACAGCCATTCCCTATTCAAAAATCTCTTACAAAGCCCACCGGAACGGACACAATTGGTGGCACCGATAATAGAAGCAGCTTCACTCCAGGTCAAATTATTATCCAATCCTGCCTTGGGCAATGGGTGCAAGACCTGTTGGCAGGACGAGAACACTAATGGAGTCTTATGGTGTTTAGAGCGTCTTTTACCACCAGTTGTTTCACTACATCGGATTGTACCTCATGTCTAGGAGGTGAACAAAATCACTTGAAAAACAGAAGGAAAGTGAAAATGTTGCTTCTGAAGCTTGGTGATAGAGTGTGAACTGGAAGAAGAACAGAAGAAAGAGTTCCATTGCCCTCGAACCTCTTCTGATGCACGCCTGCGATTTATTTTTAGGATTGTTGCACCGCACCGCCTACTCATGGTAAATTTTATGGAAACGAAAAACAAACCCAAGAAATACGACACCAACTCCTCAGGAGCAAAGCAAAAAAAAGCAGATAAAACAAATGACAGAGCTTTGCTCCCATTGAATCGATTAGAATTTCCACTACGATGAGATCGATAGCTTGAAAACGTAGAGCGAAGACGGACGAGTGTGTTAAAGAAAACAGTAATCCAAACAAAAAGACAAACATACCTTGTGCAAAAGCTGAGATCATATCTGGACTGAGTTGCGTCATTACATTTTCCTTTGACGTCGGCGTGTTCGGCCTTGACGTACTTTCCTGATTGGCAGGGGTCACACTGGCCGGTGAAGGGACAGCCTAAAAAGTTTTTGAATAACACACAACCCCATCATGGCTCCACATATGTGAGCTAGCCGATGGTGGTTTTATAATTTTAAATATTCTAGGGTCTATAACTATGTGAAAAAAACAAAAGTACAGCGCAAAAACCCACTTACCTTCGTACGTTTAGTCTGTTTCCTTCGCCGATTTGCGAACCAGCGATTTACCTGAAATGGTTGATTGAAACCAAAAAGGGAGGATTTTACGCAGCATAACTGCAAAATTAGCAAATATGACCTCCGATTTTCATTGCAAATACCACCACTAATTTGGAAGCAAGGTCACATTAATTAGAAGAAGTTTAATATGTCATTTGAGAAGCGTTATGAGGTCTTTCAGGATATCTGTATAAACCGAGATTTTCCATTAGTTCCAGCTCACTGCTATTGGCACAGCGCATTAGCCCGTTCTCCTATTACTGGGTGCAATTGCACCTGCACTGCACTTGGGCGAACGGGTTCTCCGGCTGCGGTGTACTATTGACGACGCAACCAGAGGAGACATCACTCAGAAAAGGAGGCAAGTTGAAAAAGTCCTCAGTGATTGTAGAAGAACCTCATTTTACCACTGTCTATAATGTCTTCTCCAATAGTTTCTATACTATCATAATTGTCTATAAAGTTAAGGAAATAGTACTGCAAATTAAATTTCTGGATAATTCTCTAAAACTCACTTTAACCCATTGCGTACCGCAGTGTATTTGCGCGACGCGATTTCTGGCGCGCTGAGTATAAAAACATAAGATTTTTATCTTATACATATAACATAAAAATATTGCACACACATCGTATTATGCATCACTTTTATAAGTATACGTATGCTAAAGGGGATTCAATATTGTTACGTGATAAAAGTGTAAAGCCGAAAAATGCGAAACTAGCCAAAAAAGCTTGATAAAATTAAGAGGAATTGAAAAAGTGACGCAGTGTGCTTAGAAGCTGTTCACTCACACCATTTTACAATTTTTCAGTCGTGTACTAAGCAGGATTTCGGTTTTATTGGTAAAGGAGAGTTAATTAAAAAATGTAATAGTTGAGGTATTACTCGAAAAATGCCAGCAACTTAGCTATTATTCAATCTCGCAATTTCCCCCACACATATTTTGTCCCTGACGACTTCAGGAATATACCTACTCTTTCCAGTCATCTAACAATGCTAAATGAGTTCACACTAAGAGTGCTTCACCATGTGCAGCACGCGGTACGCAATGGGTTAAAATGGTTTGATAGGGCCAGAACGGCACAGAAATGGCTGTTTTAACAAGAATGAATGGGTAGTCTCACGACTCGGTGCCTACATTGGGACAGATGTGGGACATGTACAAATAAATGCAACCCCGCTCCTGTACTTTGACCCACAAAAATCCTGAGGCCGGCACACAAAAAAGTCCGGCTTTTTTCCTCATAAACGAATCAATTCTGACCCCAATGGCAGAATGACCATGCACGTGCCCAACTCAGGACACTCCGGAGCAACAAATTTGCTAATTTGCTGAAAACTATCTCCAAGGCAGACTGACTTTCTGAGCAGATCCACGGCGCAAAGGACTTGAAGCCAAGGATTTTCCTGATGGGCATCAAATCGATTTCCCATAAGGTGTTTGGTGATGGTGCTAAGCGAGTTCGATCGCTTAAGGCGCTTTGACGCCGTTAGTGACGCGCACTAGACCTTTCATACCAAGTGAATGTGATTTGTGCTCAAAGGTCGAACTATCCGTGAGAACGACTTTTTACCCACATCTAGACTTTGACCTAACTTCAAAAGTGGCGTAGAAAAGTGTAACCAATGACAAATATTTGTTGAAGTGCACTGAAGAAAAACCCGTTAGCTTTCGGAAGATTAGTAGAACAGCAAATGGACTAAGCATGGATCATTTCACCCAAAACCTGTGGTTGCGGGGACTGGCTTTTTATGAGAATTTCGATCCAGCTGGACATCGTAACCACATTCAAGTGATTCATCATAAAAATCACAAAGTTTAGCCACAACGATGGTTTTGGGGTTCCCCGATCACAAAAACTTTTGGGGAAGTTCTATAGGAATTCGTGACAACTAAGGAGTTAGGGCTAGATATCAAATACCGGGGGAAAGTATAAAAAAAATGAAGGAAGTAATACTCACCCACACTACCTGTCACAAACTGAAGTCATGTTACAAGAGCTAGGTTAAAGTACCACGAACGAAGAGGGATTCAGCAGAGCAAAAACAAGTTATAGTCGCATTTCCCACACTTCCATTAGTGACAAGTATGGGCACTTACGTCCCCTGCGATCATGTGTATTGCAGGAAGTGAGTGATGCATTCCAGGCAAAAAGTATATGCCGTCATAGAGATGAAAAGCACGAAGTCTTCGCCGTCGATCAGACCTTTTTTGGGAAGCAGCACGCATTCTGCTTCCACAGAATCGTAGTGGCTTATTGAATGCGATGTGGCCTATACAATGACTTGCGGTGGCCAGCCGATGTACAAGTCAGTGTTTTATCCTCCCAGACGAATCTGGTACCAATTTACCGTCCCCGGAGGGTAGAAGGCTTGGTTGGCCTGGGCGGGAGTCGACCCGGGATTTGAACCCCGGAGCGAGTGCGCGACGAGTGTGCCCTTGCCACTACACCATCTCTGTTGTCACGCAGATGTACTTGTCGAGGATCACTTCGAGTGAATAATCCATACGTCAACTTGGTGAGCGAATCACTCAACTAACGGCCTTTCAAACACTTGACCCCTTCTAATCCCGCTGTTTACCCTGCGAATTACCTGTCAATTTTTTCGACTGCTCTCCTTCAGTACACGGAACTGAGAAGCTTATCTTCCGGCTTCACATAATACCCTCGGATTCTTTGTTTACTGAACACATGCCAACTAGGTCCACGCGCGATGACGCGCTATGCTGTCGTCGTCAATGACGATACCATCTGACCGACACCATGATTGACGGCCTTTGTCTGGCCTCCAACGCTCACTAATCCAAATCTGAAGTTTACCTCAAAACTTTTGACATACACGTCACACTTCGCCTGAAAGAGCCAACAAAGCGGATTCAACGACTCGAGTTGGCGGAACACCTTTGACAAGCGGGTTTCGATCAATATGTGTCAGCCATCGACAACTTCCCAATACATATTTGTCAAATGGCGAACTACGCAAACTGGTAAACTGAGGCGAGCAATTTCATAGTGGACTCCCTAAAAAAAAGTGGGGGGAGGTGTTTGTCATAACATTCGATTTACTCCTCACTGACCTAACACAGGACGGCGCAAGACTTTGTGAAATGTCCCAACATGTATCACCAGTATCGAAGCAGCGGACCTCGAACCTACACTGGAAAGCCAAGAATGTATCAGGTTGGTCGAAGAATCCTGCTACTCTTGCAACAGGATACTCTCCAAAAAAATAGGCAAGTTTCAATGTTTCTACCCCTCATTGTTCGATTGCCTGAGAGGTTTCTGCAGGCGGATAAGCTATGGCTCTAGAAAGCTTTTGAAGGCTGAAAGTCCCCCAAAGGTCAAAGCACTTATACTGGGCAGCGCCCACGAATGTATCCGGTTCCTGAGCGCTGTTCCACTACAAGTACTTTGACCCTTCTATCTTATGACGCTGTATAATACCACTCCTTCGTAGCCGAGGGAGCTGGCACCTGCGTTGTCTTCACAAGGATGTAGCTTTTCACGCCAGTGTCCCACTGGTGTCAGCGCTTGGGAGATAGATTTATTAGAAGATGTTCAGTTTGGTCGGCTACCAGAAATGCAGTCTGCACTACACTCTGAAGGCACAGCTTGAAGTTAACACCAGTGAGTTGGCAACATCTCTGGGCTACAGCCACATGACGGCTTTCATGCTTCTCCGCAATCTCAGTTATCGGGGAATCTTTCCGTTACGGGCACCATTTGAAATGCGCTCGTTTGATAAGGCGGATGGAGCGGTTTCTCCGCAAACAGCGAGGAACTCTTTGGCTGACACTATGGCGGTTGATAAGCGAGGGTTGCGGCTCTTGACTGAGGACCACTCCACGTAAACCTACCGCGCGAGTCTCTCAAGAAGGGGAGCCGCCTGCGTAGCTAAAACAAGATTTATAGGGAAAAAGGTTTCTGATGGTTTACAGCTGGGACTTCAAAGCGATGCCGCTGGATACTAGCAGTAATTCCTATGTGGGCCAACGGTCGCGAGCCTTGTTGCAACACATACAAACACTACTAGCCATATGTTTCCTTTCCACCCGATACCAACTTACAGCGCCCTGAATTTTTAATTTGGGACAACGTTCATCTTCATTTCATTTCCTGGGTCAAGGTATACCTTTCGTCGATGGAAACCGATCGTGAGATAGATCGCTTACATCGATAGGCGCTCTACTTTCAGAAAGTCGGTAAGTACGTACAATTAAACTCGTATTTCGACTGTATATAATAAAGAGACAGCGTCCCCAACACTATTCTGTGAACGCTTTACGAATAAATTTCCGCGTATTATTCGTCCGCAAATCTATCGGGTCAGTCATCGCTAGTCTACGCACTGTGCGCGCACGAGGATTAAAAACCTTCGCGAGGGAGTGCGATGACGGACGGCGAAAGTTTTTTATGTGCATACGTGAAGGACGCGGCCAGCCATCTATTGTATACCGTGAAAACGTTAGGGACCAAGAAGGCCTATACTCTCACATCTGGTGGGAACGAAAGTCTTCGCCTGCTTCTCTAGGGCTGTGTTAGGGCATCCGAGTGGCCCCCATTAGGCTGGCAACATTTCCAGACAGCCATATAATTACTTCCAAGCTTTTCCGTCTGTTATAGGGGAATTTTTCCGCTGTGGGCATCATTTGAAATGCGCTGATATGATAAGGCACATGGAGCCGTTGTTATTGTCGACTGCCACAGGCTTCAAGATATCTGTCAACCGTGAACTCTTCTCCTCCTTCCTCTTTTCTTTCTCCTCCCTTCTTTTCCTTCCCTTCAAATGCTCGGCCAGAAGGTGCGAGGAGGAAATATCCGACTCAGGGCACTTGTCAACCGGGAAGCCTCTCCTCTCTTTCATTTTTTCTTCCTCCTTCCTTCTTTTCCTTCCTTCCTTCTCTGATCCCTCCTCCTTTACCTTCTCCCTTCCAACTACTGGACTGGTAGATGCCTCGTGAAAATAACCCTGGACCCTCGCGGCGAGAGCACGTCTGGTTGACAACAGGGCCGTAACCGGAAATATCTGGACCCTCACAGGAAAAGGATCCGGTTGAAGGAAGCCTTGTAACCGTGCAGAATCCCTTCCTTACACAAGTCGGTTACTGAGGTCCATAATCGCAGAGCCTGTCCCACTTTCGCGACTCGAAAGTGCTTGATAATAGCGCCATGGGTCTGCCAGAATGATCTAAATACACCTCCGTGAGCTGAATCCATCTTTACTCTTGCGTTTTAGCGTCGCTATACAGCGATGAGTTCATTTGTAGATTCCCTGGCCTATTACGGTCTGCATCTCTTTTCTATGCACGGTCCCTCTGGACCAGACGTTAAGTTGAAGCACAAGCCAACAGTCCGAAGCGTTTTCAAAAATTTTGATTCGCTTTTTTTTACCAATATCCCATGTTCCACAAGATTTAACGATTTCGGTCGCGTCCATTTTCTAAAAAGTATAGCATGGCTCTCCAGTCAGCTTGAAGGCAGCGCGCGGGCACTGCCTTCAAGCTGAAAGTCATGTTATACTTCCTAGAAAAGGTTCTCGAGAATCAAAACACTTTTCAAATGCCTTGGCATCTGGTTGTGCAGCGATCTTGAATGTTTTAGGAGTCGTTACAAGCGGGATACCTACGGGTTGACTGAAAGAAATAGAGGAATACTGACCTTAGCATTTCATTCAGCGTAGTACAAAACTTTCCATTCAACGAGATTAATGAAACTAGGGTCAAGGGACAAATGCTTCTGTTTCGTTCCAAGCGTTGTGTTCCATGCACGTGATGAGTCAACCGAAAGCCATCGCTGCTACATTGCGATCGATGCATGGCTGACTTTACACTGAGCATACTTTGTTCTTTGTAACAAATTTATTGCTCGCGGTAACATTACAAGGTGTGAGATGAGAGAGGAAGCTTGGAACGAAAGACGGAGAAGATTTATTCTTTACATATTCTTACCGAACATGTAAATATGAACACATTATTCA
>MU913818.1:6658-21631 GCA_036418165.1 Cooperia oncophora | reverse complement strand
CTAATCGTCTAAGTCACGTTCACAAGTTCGACTTCGAGTGTCCCAATTGCTACTGTCCGATCAGGGTCGCCATCGCCATCACCGTCGTCAGCTCAGAAAGCGATCACCCCCACACGCAAATTCTTCAGACTACAATGAATACCACCCATGTGGAGCAAATATAACATATCGATTGGAACCAGGAAAAAGCACTGCTTGCAGCATACCACGGCATCTCCTTGCCACTTCTTCATTCTAGCGCCTGTGTGCCACGTTTTGAAGAGAAGCAAACAAGATTTGAAAACACAGACATGACACAGAATTTGACCATAAAGTAGTCCAAGGATGATATGGCACGTCAAAGGCAGATGGGCCACTTTGCACAACACTGACCCCCAAGTCCTCATTTACTGATAATCCTCATCGTATTCTTTTAGTCCTTTATTAACATCGTTTAGTTGCTCCCGGTACTATCAGTGTTTTTGTTGTTGTTGATTGATAGAATCTAAACAAAACTGTATTATATTCAGAGACATCCCGCGCTCAAGCAATTCGTAAGCGCCCTTCCTTGTACAGGTAGTCTGGTCCTTAGTCCCTAAGATTACCCCGGCGACATCATAGCCTGCATTGAAGGTGGTAGGTGGCAGTTTTCACGCCCCTCTAGTTGTCCCATCCACCAATATTCAAAAGCTATTTTGTCCCCCGATCGTTTCTACACCATGTTCTTCGTTTTTTGGTTGGTAGATGATATAATCATTGGATGACGCTAGGAAACGATCAGTGAGCCAGAAGCGGCAACACATCGCTTTACTGGCACGGAGTGAGAAGGTCCGGAGAACTCGTCCAGAGAGGCTGCCAGTTCCTTATTCAAAGTGTCCATGATTTTTTTTCCTTGTTTCTTCCCTATAGAGTCATTTTAGCCAGTACAGATTTGTGAATGGCCGCTCTCCCAAATATACAATCGCGGTCTGTCTCTCGCCTTTGAACCACTATAGAATCATTTAGGGCAGAATTGTAGATAATACAGTGGTTTTCCAGAGCAGCTAAGCATTAAATAACATTTGTAACAGTTATTTGTTGCAAAGTGAACTGGGACCAAAGGCTGTAACAGTCTTGTGCAGGCGGCATCAAATTCCTTCGCATGCCAGCCCTTTGAAGCAGGTGCATCGTGCCACGAAGAAAAAAAAACAAATCGCGTCAGTCGAACAAACTGGGACATTTTGGTGCAGGCATCCAACACCATTGCAAACATTTCTAATTTAAAGACGGCCAAAGAAGGCTCTTTGCCGAAACCTGGAAGGGGTGACGGAGCTCCGGAAATGGTGCAGTGATTCGTCCGCCCTGGAGCTCCTTCCCACTAGGCCTAAGCAAAAGTTCTATTCTCTGACTCTTCTTGAGGCTTCTTCACTTTTTCAGCGCTTAAAGCTATATAACATCGAGAAAACATGGGAAACAATGCGAAAAGCCTAAGCGCAGAAAAGCTCTTGTGCAGAATTACAATTACCGCGATCTGACTTTCTATTGCACTAAATGCCCCAGTATATTCGTTTAGCACCAAGCAAATAAAAAAAAACCAGTACCTGGATAAGTGAAAGTACGCGTTCATGGATAATCTGAGGTGTGTCGAATTTGGAGCCAATCAATTTCACTAGATCCTGGACGAAATCCTTGGAACAGACGAGAACGTGGAAATTATGCCCACAATTCTTGACACACGTTTCCAATACCGTCAATGTGTACATTACAATCGCATTATTCTTGCACATGTTTGTGTGCAAACGTTTGCGAATTGCACGTACAGCATCCTTGGCACTGAAAAATACAATACAGGTAACTCTAAGCGGATTGGTAACTTTGCATAGTAGCATGGCTGGCTCTCCAATGGAACATTTTTAAAAGCTTTTTTCTTCAGTGATGTTTATGTCTGGTATCTTTATGATAGTGAAGAAATGTAGCCGAAAAACCTATAAATGCTATAACCTTGGAAAACTTTGTCGTAAATGACGGATATGCAATCGCTATACATTTATCCGAAAGGTACTTCTCACTGTTGCAAGTTGCCAGAATCGAAAATGGTGATCAACGGTCAAAAGTCGATAAGAAAAGGATGGGAATGATATGATATGATACGGTGACGCAACTAACCCGCAACATACCGTAAAACGGCTAAATCAAGAAAAAGCCTTTCATTTGTAATGACTGTGTAAGATACAACATTGGCAATCGGGCCACACTTTCAATATGTCAGATAACTTCAATCAACCTTTAACATACTAGTAACCCACAATTTCTAATGTTAACTAACAGCTTGGTCAACGAAGGCTTTGAAAACCAACCTGCACTGTCACAAAACTAAATAACTATAGAACTTACTAACACTAGGCTGGTGGAAAAGTTGTGTCATATTTTTTGAACTTAAAGTACTTCTTTTTCATCTGCAGAGTTACCCAAGTAGCGCTCCCCTTACCAGTGAATTTCACACGCTTTTAAATCGTTTTTGATGGACAGGACAATGGCAATTTTTCGCGTCGCAGTGCACACTGTACCGCCCGAAAGTGCGCGGCAAACTGTCGATGTGTATCAGTTTGTCGATTGGAGCAGCGAAACTCGTAAGAACACAAGCGGAGACGAGACTACATAACAGACAGTATCGGATTTTCTCGTCATTTTCAACACTAAGAATTGAACGATTAAGCAGGACAACTCGTCTTTTGAACGCAGGGCCGCTCGCCACACCCACCAGCGCGGCATGTCACGATTGTCTTATCACACTCCAACCTTTTTTTTAGTACGGAGAGCCGTTCCTAGCCTGATCCGCCAGCACCTGCGCTTTCCCGAACTTTTCTTGCAGCCTTGGTTTGAGATAGAAGCTCAAAAAGTCAAAATGGAGCAAGTACGCTAGGACCATGCCCCAATTATTGGGCAATCTTCCACGACACGGACTCTTCAAGACGGGACTACAGCCTTAAAGGCGGAATGAAGCAGGGGGAGGGTAATCTGCACTTTGCGGAATCTGCGATTTGTGAAACTACATGATGGAGAAGCTGCTACCGCTGCTGGTCTCTACACCAGCCAGCATAGAGATCCCACCAGCGGGAGCAGACAAAGGCTATTTTGAAAATGACAATGGCAGACCACACACTGCAACAAATGCCCAACCAGAGCTGGTGCAAATGGCTGGATGGTTCTCTCTCATCCTCTGTATAGCCAGGACAACAAGTTTAAGTTTCTGGTGAAGAAACAGGAAAATTGTTTTTTGAACTAACTCATTATCACGAGCCCAAGTTCAAATCCATTAGATGCCCTACTTTTCGTGGCGCCAGCCTGCATTTAGGAGGGATAACATCCAGCTACTCGAACACTGCACGTACTCCGCAACAACTACGACAGCGATATTTGATCTCAACGATCCTCACTGCCTAATCTGGTGCTTATTCTCAAGAAATGTGACGCAACTTCCCCATTAACGTGGTATTATCAAAAGAAATCCAAGAAGAGGCTGGTAAATGAAAAACAGGGACTAAGGCAAGCGAAGTAGGTGTCCAGACTTGAGTAAACTATAAACTGGACGCTATGGGCCACCCAGAGACCATCAAACTAGCTCCCATCGACGTGGAGACCTAAAAACTCAGGGAAGGCGACAAAACTGACGGTACCCAGCGAATTTAAAAGCAATGTGAAGATTGTAACGTTTCTCAAAGAAAATACTTCACTCAAAATCATGCCCATAACGATTGGTAAGATTAGAAGAGTTTTTACCAATCTCAAAGCTGCTCGGCGAAACTTGGCCCACATCGCAGCTTCACAAAAATTTCCGGTTCCCACCAGGATTAGCAAACTGGAGAAAACAGCGAAGTAGCGGAATCCATCTCTCCACCCCTAAGGCGGGCTCACGCCCAAATACTGCCTATAGATAAAGATGGCAAGTACCTTCCTTTCATTGGATCGCAACTAGCGCTTTGAGCATGAAACCCATTTGGTCATCAAATCCCAAATAAATAAAAACTTTTGCCCTATACTCTGGTTTGCCATCTACGTTAGTTCGCTGCGGACGGTTGGGCGTGTCAGGCAGTATGAGTGTCACGCCGTCAAAGCCGTTCTCTGCCTTCTTGTTGAAGCGCGCATGCGACAAAAAGTGGTAGAAAACGAGTAATACGAACGATATGATACAGTCATATCACTTGCTCGCTTTAACAACTGGTGGAGAACGGGTTTGGCACCGCGCCCCGCGTCCCGCTGACACGCCCAACCGTCCGCAGCGAACTACACTATATGTGCAGTTATCCCTCAGCCACTAAAGGAGCATCATTAACCCAAAAGACGGCAGAGCAGGACGGCGAGCAAGGGAATCCAGGTCTGGCAGCAACGGCGTTAGGAATTTTTTTTCTGTGAGAACTCCTTACTGAAACAAACCAAAAGCCGTATGTCTGTCAGCACGTCTGTACGTTTTATTCCGCCTATACTCCTGGTTATAGGTATAAATGGGAGGGTATATGATGGTAGGACCACGCGACGTCGCTTGCGACAATCGCGAATTCCGCATGGTTAGGGTCGGCGCGCTCTCGCGGTGGATTTGTTGTCGCGAGAGTGACCTCTAAAAGGATGCTGTCCAGAGAGCCCTGTGACAGTCAAATTATTAGGGGTCAGCAGTTAGGCTAAACTGACTCGCGGGCAGAATCTGTGCAGGTTTCTCCGCTGAGGAGTTTATCGCGCAAGACCGCGGTGTTTGCAGATGCCGCGCACGCGACGTTGCGTGGTCCTAAAGACTGTCCCTCTAAATGGGCATTCGAAGTTACCAGTGAAGATTTAATGAGGAAGAATGAGAAAAGTTTCTGCTTTATGTCCATCGAAACATGAAACTAAGGGAATCATATACGACTCAAAGTATTTAGAAGAATTGACGATGAGAGAAGTTCTGGAATGTTCACTAACCCGTCTTCAGTGCTATTGATGAAATCGCAGATTTCCATATTCAAACCCCAATTCTCGGTAGCAAGAATAGAAGCATTCGTGGCGAGCTCTGAAAAGTCGCCGTCTTCAAGCCTAATTGAAATGGTAAGCATGTATTATAATCACAAAACCTCCCTTAATTGCATTCACATCAGATTTTACGATGACGTCACCTTCAAGGGCAGCGCGCGAAAAGCATCAGCAATTCTTGAGAAATGAAAGCTGACGTTTTTTGGGAGGCTCTCATCCCTTTCACTAGGCTAAGAGGAATCGGCTCAGTCCCTCCCACGAGCGCGTGGGTAGTGGCGTTCAGTAGCAAACATGTAGTGGCTGAGTGACTGTGCAGGAAAGAACAAAGCAAAAAAAAATCATGGAGAACGCCCGAAGTAAGGAGCCCTTGCACCAGCACTGCAAGAGTTGTCCAGACCTGCTCGTTTTTGACCAGAAAAGCCACATCCCGAGGAAAAAAGTTGGAAAACGCGGTGTAAGAACTGAATTTGTTACAGAGAACAGCGTTCCAATATTGGTGGGCGGCACAGCTAGGGAGGCGTCAGAACTGCCGCTTACGAAGACCACAGCGCCTTCGTTACTTACTTTGCTGCTAAAGTGGGATAACCTTAGGCAATGAGGACCACAGTACTGTACAAGGAGGAACGGCTAATGAAATGAAACGGTCGGCCGTCGGGATTGACTTTAAATATGCCTTGAAAGATCTCAGAAGAAGGGTTTGACACAAAAAGCATGATTGAGCTGAATTTCAAATAGAAATGTAGTTTGTAGGACCTCGGAGTTGTTTTGTTCGGGACAAAAAGCAATAAGCTCGTGGATTAGCCCAAATATCTCGGCATTCTGCTGCCACGTATCCTCACGGTGTTCAAAAGGCACTGATGTCAAAAGTTTTCTTTCCTGGAAAATTTAAAGAAAAAAAAGACCCTCTAGCACCTTCGCTAAGGCCCAAAATGGGAAGCTGAGTGTGGTTGAAATAATATACCACGCTTATCTAACCTACATGCAATATTATCTAACCTACATGCAATAAAACCCCATCTAATGCAGTTACTTCTGAAGTGCTAGCACCTGAGAGTTAGGTTAACATATTTATTTTGTTACTCCAGTAGGCAAGACATTACCATTTCAAGCCTGACGAATAAAGTGATCATATGTTGTAGGCTAAAATCTACACGAAAACTTTTTCGGATTTAGTTATTTCGAATCCGTCAAATGTAACCATTTGGAGTTTATATTGTTGCTAAATCTCCACCATGAGAATCCGTAACAGCACAACATCAGATATTTGCACTATCTCATGCGATTATTGGCTTTTGCCCCTGACCCCATTACAAAGGGTCCCACCACGCAACCCTTTGACCAAATAATCATCGAATTCTAGACAAAAGCAAAAATACCAATGTAACTGCTTAGGCTTCTTGGTTTGAAAAGTCACAAAAAGCGAAATTTCTGCATAATGGTCGACGTAAGCACCACCGCAGCTATCAGGAATAATGATCAGCGCCATTACAGGAATATTCCCATCAAAACTTCACATAAATGATGAATCTATGTCCGAATCGATTGTAAGTTAAAACTAAACGGTAGCTGGATTGGGACCCACCAATTTTGCGTCCAACAGGCGTCGAAAATGGATTTCCTTGAAAAAAATCTGACACCTGTTCGCCGACTTTGGCCGCTGCCTCCTTGGCCGACTCCATCGTTTTCGACACTTGCTCGCTCACGTTGCTCATCCTTTATGAATACGAAATATTTAATGCTGATTGAGCGGGCGAAAAATCATAACAAAACGTGGAATTTTGAATACAGTCAATATAAAAAACATTTTTCTACAGTATAGGTTCATAAAAATACGAGCATGCGCTAGGAAACAATGAGAAAAAATCGTCCGGGGCCCGTTCTCCCGCCACGAAATCGATTGACTGTAAGATAAAACGGTATTACGAAATCTAAGAAAACGTGTTCAAGGTTGGCTTGTGTCAATTACCGGTATGAATGGTTGGAGTAATTCTGTAAAGCAGTATTCGAGACGACGAGAACCAAAACGAACGCAAGCAATGATGATATTTGAGGGCACAGGGACCAGTTGTGAGGTGTGGGGAGCGGGGGCAGACCCAGTCATCGTCGCACATACTGAGGAGCACTCGCAATCGATACGCATCCCGCACCCACTTTGGCCAAAGGCCATATAAGCCGGACATTGGAACAGGAATTCAATGTCACCCTGAAGTCCACTCGGCCTAATTCAGTGAATGGTAATAAGCCATGAAAATTATACAGCTTAGACAAGTTTTGAAACCGTCGGAAGCCGGCTGACACTCATCTGGGCGCTCTCATTATTGTTTCAGCTGGCATCACATATTGTGTCGGATACACATTAGTAAACCAGTCATCGTTAAGTGCCAAGCTAGTGTCATAAATCTTCTTTATTTCTAGGTAATGAAGCCTAACGTAGAAAAAACCCTACAGTATGATGACGCTACCCAGTAGTCGTTATCTTTTCTTCATTCTCGTTGATCGATAAGTCTGTTAACTATTTTGCGACTATGCCGTAAAACTGTATTTCATCGGACGTCGAAAAAGTTTCGGAGAGAATGTGCGATCCACCTAGTTGCTATTTCGTAATGACCCATGATCTACGCGATCAATATTCGAGATTAGGAGGAATTTGAACAGGGTTGCATAGCAGGGGAACTCCATGGATGAGGGCTAGTTGAAATCCTAGTCCTTAAAAAAGTTCCCTTTCATGCCAAAAGAAACAGGGTTCCCCTAGTTCGTGGTGAGCAATGATCTACGCGATCAATATTCGAAATCAGGGGGGACTTGATTAGGGTTGCATTGCAGGCTAACTTAATGGATGAAGGCTAGTTGAAATCCTGGGATATTCCGAGATCACTTTCATGCCAAAAGAGACAGGGTTTTCCGTAGTTCGTAGTGAGCCATGATCTACGCGATCAATACGCGTGACCAATATTCGAGAGCAGGGGGAATGAGTAAGGTTACATTGCAGGGAAACTTTATGGATGAGTGCTAGGTGAAATCCTGGGTTATTCAATAAAGATCATTCCATGCCAAAAGGAACGGATACTCCCCCAGTTAGTAATAATCCAGGATCTATGCGATCAATATTCGAGAGCAGGGGGAATTCCTGGGTTGCATTGCAGGGGAACTCTATGGGAGGGCTAGTTGAAATGCTAGTCTTTAGTAAGGATTATTTTCATGCTAAAAGAAACAGGGTTCCCGGTAGTCCGTAGCGAGCCATGACCTACGCGATCAGTACGCGCGGTCAATATTCTAGAGCGGGGAACTTGGGTAGGGTTCCATTGCCGGCTAATTTTATGGATGAAGGCCAGTTGAAATCCTGGGATATTCAAAGATCACTTTCATGCTAAAAGAAACAGGGTTCCCCGTAGTTTGCAATGACCCATGATCTATGCGATCAATATTCGAGAGCAGGAGGAACTTGAGTAGGGTTGCATTGCAGGGGAACTCTATGGATGACGACTTGTTGAAATTCTGAAGTATTCGATAAAAATCATTTTCATGCTAAAAGAAGCAGGGTTTCCCCACCCCCAAAATTGACTTGTCAGCTCAACTTCCACAGGTGGCATATTCGTGAATATAGTTCTTCAATTTGAATGTCGATCAACTAAAAAGTCTATGTGAAACGCCGTCAAACAATCATGTAAAGTGCAAAGCCGATTCAATAACGAATAGTTTTTGTAAACCGTACTTGCTCAACTGCACTACTGTAAACGGGAAACTACTTCACTGTGCCTGAATTCATTATGGATTCGTCGATCTGTAGACCTTCCTTGGTAAACTCCTTGGAGCAAGGAATCCATGTGAAACCCTGCAAAGTATCACCATGGGTTTCACTCGGAATAAAGATAGCTGTACTATGGCTAATTCCTCGATCAAAGACCAGGTAGGTGGGGACGTACTATTGAAGATAATCCGCCGACGTCGTCCTTGATAGGTTAGATTAGATAGATATTGAGCAACAATTACCTCGAACGGGTGCATTAGACTCGTCCACAAACTCATCTCAATCGATACATAATAAATCATTCGATTGACCGACGGCGATGTTTGATTGGTATCCGATGACGGGGGCAAGCCGCTGACCCCTTTTTTTTACACACTTCAACTAGCGTTTGAAACAATTAAGCGCTCCAGAACAAAACAAAAATTTAATACTTTGGAGGTCTGAGTAATTATGGATTATGCACTCTGAATTCCTTGCAAGCCGATCTTATAGAGGGATGGGTCAAAGTGGCTTCAGAAGGGAAGCATGGGAGGGGTCAGAGTGGGTTCAAGAGTCCTATAAGGAACTCTAGAAGCCTGTAGTGTAAGGTAACCACAGGTCCTTCTTCCTAATGCTCAGCCAGTTTTTGCTTTTTTGCATAAAAAGTGAGGTTTTCATGGCGCTATAGGTTTATTATCATTTTTATCAGCTGTTTACACACCGTGTGAAACCAGCCAGAAAAGAAATTTATGAAAAAAATATACAAAACATTCGTGGGGAAATAGTGCTATGGTGATGGTGGTCCATTACATTGCTAACCATACAACCTCGTCGGTTCGAGGGACTTCTTTTTCAGTGTCAAAGTGAAGGTCAAGGACAAAACTACCCTAATCGATCGCTACGACAACAATTAGGAGCACCACAGAGATAGGAAACTTTAACAAGAAGTGCGAGAATATTGGGGGGAAAACCACAGGGAATTCGAAATCGTTCAAAACTGGAGCATGAATGAGCGAGAAAGTAAATACTCCCGACAAGATGGCTGTCGATACATTGTTTGTTTTGTCTTCG
Source organism: Cooperia oncophora (assembly GCA_036418165.1). Classification (NCBI taxonomy): domain Eukaryota; kingdom Metazoa; phylum Nematoda; class Chromadorea; order Rhabditida; family Trichostrongylidae; genus Cooperia; species Cooperia oncophora. The sequence goes on along the minus strand of MU913818.1, from coordinate 11,874 downwards.
TCGGCCTCAAATTCACACAAGTCCTATTCAGTAGTGCAATTGACCCTCCCTATCCGTACCGGTTTAGTCTGATCTTAACACTTTCCTAATACGTGCGAACTTGAACGAATCGGTATCCAATGCTGGCTAAGTCCACGTCGACCATGAGGAAAGTGTGGCCAACGGAGAGTTGACACGCGTCGCGGCCTTGCGAGCTGCGAGACCAATCACCGTGAAGGGCGGAGCGATGGTGAGCCAATAAGACGGACCCACGGTCTGCTGCCTCCACGCCGCTCCGACCCGATAGTCATTCATTGGGGCGCGATGTTCAAACTCGCTTGCGTTTGCCTCCTTGCTCTGTCGGCATTTGCAGCAACCGTTGAGGAAGAGAAAAATGTAATCGTCCTCACAAAGGTAATTACTTTTATTCACCATCTGCTCACTATTCTCTTACATTCTAGACCACTGCGCAGTAAACTTACAGAAGGTTACGCGTGACCTGGTCTGGCGCCATTCATCTCTGGCCACCCCACTAAGTGCCAACTTTTGCCAACTTCTTCTAATCAGTTGCCTATTCTTAGCATTTTGGCATGATCAATTGAGGCGAATTCAGCGCAGTGTTCCACCACCCTCGTTATCGATCTCTTAGGAAGACGTCGTGCGTGAAATATCAGTGCGCCTTGTTTTTTTTTGCGGGCGCCGTGTCAACCAGAAAATTACAGCGCCACCTGTAGTTTTGCCTTAATCGGTTTACTGCCACCGTAAGTAATTCTTTATTTACAGGATAACTTCGATGAGGTTATCAACGGTCACGAGTTTGTTCTTGCCGAATTCTACGCTCCTTGGTGCGGTCATTGCAAGGTATGTTTTGCTCTGGTTTTTTGTTAAATTTCTAATATTTGCAGTGATTTGTGGTTTTTCATTTATTATGGCATGGTTTTTTAGGCTCTCGCCCCAGAGTACGAGAAAGCCGCTACCCAGCTCAAGGAGGAAGGATCAGCAATCAAGTTGGCGAAACTTGACGCCACCGTTCACGGTGATGTTGCCAGCAAGTTTGAGGTCCGCGGTTATCCAACGCTGAAATTGTTCCGCAATGGAAAAGCATCGGAATACACTGGTGGACGTGATGCGGCGTCAATTGTCGCCTGGTTGAAGAAGAAGACTGGACCAGTTGCAAAGACACTTAAGACAGCCGATGACGTCAAATCGCTGCAAGAAGAGGCTGATGTAGTCGTTGTTGGATACTTCAAGGTATGTTCTTCTAATGTACTCTAGAGCATATCGAGCGATCAGTATGTGTTCATGAGTAGTAAGATAATGTAGCCTTGAGAGTAGCCATGGCCTTCACCGGTCTCCGTCGCTCCACTTTTTCGCACGCACGTGAAAAGGGTTGCAGTTATGTTCATTGGGATGATCGTTCTTTTCTCTCATTTCTCCCATTACTGCACGAACTAACAAACACCTATCACATTGGGAACTGTGGCCATTCAGTTTTGTTTGCTCAGCCTTTCAATAGATTTTTTTTGATAAATCCATGCAAATTTGATCACATTGGGGCACAGCTAAAAATGGTTAAATGCAGCTAGTAGGCTTTTATCCCTCTATTCCTAGGTCCCTATAATGTAGTACTTTTCTTAAGTATAGAAGCTCCTTTGGTTTCAGCCAACAAATTTTTCCATTTTTCAGAAGGTCGATGGCGACAAGGCGAAGGTCTTCCTCGAGGTTGCTGGAGGAATCGATGACATTCCATTCGGAATCACATCTGACGATGCCGCGAAGAAGGAGCTGGAGCTTAAAGATGAAGGAATCGTTCTCCTTAAGAAGTTCGATGAAGGACGAGATGTGTTCGATGAGAAGCTCACCGCTGACGCCCTCAAGACCTGGATCCAAGCCAACCGCCTCGCCCTTGTATCCGAATTCACTCAAGAAACTGCATCCGTCATCTTCGGTGGAGAAATCAAGAGCCACAACCTTCTGTTCGTTTCCAAGGAATCGAGCGAATTTGAGAAGCTTGAGAAAGAGTTCAAGAACGCCGCCAAGCAGTTCAAGGGCAAAGTTTTGTTCGTGTACATCAACACCGATGTGGAAGACAATGCACGTATCATGGAGTTCTTCGGCCTCAAGAAGGATGATCTACCAGCTGTCCGTCTGATCTCTCTTGAAGAGGATATGACCAAATTCAAGCCTGACTTCGCTGAAATCAACACCGAGAACATTGCCAAATTCACTCAGTCGTACCTCGATGGTGCTCTCAAGCCTCACCTCATGTCCGAGGAGATCCCTGAAGACTGGGACAAGGCACCAGTCAAGGTTCTTGTCGGAAAGAACTTCGAACAAGTTGCCCGCGACAACAGCAAGAACGTCCTTGTCGAGTTTTACGCTCCATGGTGCGGTCACTGCAAACAGCTTGCTCCTACCTGGGACAAACTCGGAGAGAAGTACGCTGATCACGAGAACATCATCATTGCTAAGATGGACGCTACTGCTAACGAGGTGAGAGTGGTCATTTTTAATAGCGTTTTCACCTATTAACATAGTAGTAAAGTAAATGTAACATTGTTCTTACAGGTTGAAGACGTGAAGGTTCAATCATTCCCGACGATCAAGTTCTTCCCAGCTGGATCAAACAAGGTTATCGACTACACTGGTGACAGAACTCTTGAGGGCTTTACCAAGTTCCTCGAGAGCGGTGGCAAGGAAGGAGCTGGACCATCTGAGGATGAGAAGGCTGCTGAAGAGGCCGAGGAAGAGGTTCACACTGAGCTCTAAAAGACGTATCGCCGCTGTCATTCTGGGGTCGTGCACTGTGGCGACCTGTTGTTACAGTTAATTTATTTGGTCTAGGAATCACCCATATACGAGTGATTTAAACATTGCCTTCCTGTATATGCGTTTTTTCTCATTTCTTCTTTTTTGATTGTGATCGTTGATGAGTGATGATGAGTTATAATAAGATATTTATTCTTCATCTCATTGCAGCACCGTGTCTATGAACTGGGTTTTAATAAACATAAAAACGTTTTTCATTGTCGAATTGGGCAGAACGAATTACATGGGGAGGGGTGGGGTGAGGGTAGTGTCTGCAACGTTTGGTTAGTCGCACTCGGTTGAAAGTGTCCTGTGAAATTGTGATTTTATTCACGGTTGATAAATTGCAACCGTGCACGTAGCGTATCATCGTCGTTTCCAGAGAAAGTGCAAGTTCAAATGAGAAGTTCGGTGAAAACCTCCACATCATGTTTCTGAACGGTGACCAGAAAGATTTACTTGGTCGATGAGGTCTACGCCACAGTCCAGATCGTCTGTGAGAATTGACACAGAGTTTCGGGCTTCTTTACCCAACCGGATTGGGTAAATACACTCCACGTGCACTTTACGTTTCGATCGAACTGTGGTCATATAGGTTTTTTTGACCCGCGATTCCGAAGACGCGCCGATACAGGTTTATGGGTGGTGAACTACCAGTCTTCGAGTGGCCGAATTTGTTTGTCGATATTCGCGTCGTCCTACCTAAAATGATTACCACTTGTAGGAGCTAGTCCCTCTCTCCAATATTCACGACAGATTTGTGATGAAAGGAAACTGAACGTTTCGAAACGGTCACTACTGTCAAAGCGCTATACATTCCCTATTCCTGAATGTATTGTCAGGGTACTGCATCGTTGTGCGGCACCCATCGGGATGGGGGTGTACTTGGTCGCTGGAGGGGGGGGGGTCGTAAACGCAGGGTCGGTGAGCACCAATACAGCACAAAAGTGTCATCGCTAAGTTTGAGGAGCGGTCGAAAAGCCCGGATGTTAGGGAAACTACACAAAAAAACAACTGATTAGCAATAGCAGTAGTTAACATGAACTCTTAGTACGTAACGTATCGAGTGTCCAGAGACAAGCTGTACGCTCACCTCCAAGGACGGCCTTGCAAATGGGTCTGCAGCTGCAGCAGTCTGCCACTTTCTCCCTTCAAAAGTGCACGGGAACGGGGCTGTGGGGTAGTGGCACCCGAGTGTTCATCGTACTCCCCCGCGCTATCCTCAAAGGAACTGTCCTGATGACCGATGAAAATGCAATAGATTGCGCGGCAGGGTGTTGTGGTCCGCGGTGGATGACCTTGTGCCAGCTTCACGGTGGAAAGTTGTGAGGTAAAAGTTGAGGCCCAAACTTCTCCATTGACACCACCCTTTTCCCCGTGACTCCGCCTCCAAACTTCGCTTTCAAAGTCGGCCTTCCAGGCTAAAGCGATGTTACCGGAAAAGTAACATAAAATGGATGCTTTACGGCCTTTTATGGGATCATAGGGTTCATTACAAGGAATCAGCCGACTAGCCTGGTACCAACACACAAACTTTTGGCCCTTTATCCGTACTATTTTTTAAGGCTGGAACGACCCTAGTAGTGGCGTTGCACACGTTCCCTTCGGCATTTTCTCTTCACAGACGCGTCGCATGACATTTTCTCTTCCATACTTCAATGCCATTACCTTCGCTCCTTATCGGGGACTGTGCCTACAAGGTGCAGCACTTGCGTTGATACTAAGATCCCACAGCAAAACACACACTCAGAGGTAGAGAACAATGAAAGGTGAGAGGTCGCAGGCAAGTAGTGCATTTGACTAGGGTTAGGCGTGTGTATGGCTGTGCGGCAGCGCGGGTGGAGAATGGAGACGGCTCCCGAGCATCACCACCTTCCAGCCCAGTTTCCGTGCACCTTTGACAGGAGAAAGTGACACGCTAGTGCAGTAGCGGACGCATTCCTCGCAGGACAAGGGCCAGGATCCATGGAGGTTAGTGTATAGTTTGGCTTTAATCGTGCAATCCTGCCCCACCAAAAGCAATAGTTACTAATGGGGCTCTCAGAAATGTCTTTGGAGACCCGAAGACATATACCGAAACTGGAAGTTGCAGGCAGTGTGGTTAAAACATGAACTTCTAGGACACCAAAGATCTCAAACTGCGGAAACAGCCCCTTGATACCGCAGCAGCTCCTGCTATCATGATCAGCAGGGATGAAAGCCTCGGAGGTGCCAATCTCACCCTCACTGGAGGTGACTGCAAAATTCTATATGCTAGGTAGAAGCTGTGAACGGGGGATTGTACCGGGACCATCGGGAGGCATGCTGGCACCATATTTCCTTTCTGCCCGATAGTGCACTCTGCGTGTGCTGCACAGCGAAGGCTCAAAGCCTTGAAAAATACGAACCCCTCAAAATTTCCTAATCTGATGCGATCCCATCAGCATCTT
>MU913817.1:6368-22549 GCA_036418165.1 Cooperia oncophora | reverse complement strand
CAATGAGATCGAGTAGAATCCGAGCTCAACAAGTAAAGCGAACTTAATGACAAGCCCTAGGCTCGCACTTCAACACGTCACGTTTCCGGGCATGCCACGTCTTAACAGCGTGGGGAAAAGAAGCTCACCGCACCGGTACTTAAATTGTCGCGCGCGACGCCGCGTGGTCCTACTGTTGTATACTCGGGTAAACCGAATGCGAAAGCCTTCCGCCATGAGGGGTACTTGTCATCATTGACGGGTCATGAGACGTTCTGACGTGTCCGTGAACGTAATGAACTGTGAACCTAAGTTAAATTTGTGCCCAAGACTTTTTCCTTGCGCCACCCGAGGACATTCCATCCTTTTTCTGTAGTTATTGCATTGAGCTGACGTGATGTTCATAATGTATACTTTTACAGGAGTCTCACCCTCCACAAATGGATCGATAACTTCACATTCTCGTCAACAGCAGTACAATCCTACCACGCCGTCACCGAACAGTTCAATGTTATATATTCCGATGAAGACAAGGTTGACCATCCTGTCTCGGGAACGATTTCCAGCATTCTGAAGATCCCTCCAGAGAATATCACCATTTTCTGCATAGGAAAGCCTGCATGGCTAGTCAAAATCGATCGACCTGAGGAGGCCATCACGTCAGAATCAGATCTCACAGCCATTACTGTGGAAGTACTGAAACTTCTTTTGGATTTGACCCAACCTATCAAATCTATTGAACAAATACAGTATCCGGTGGCATGCTTCGGAGCACTCAAATTTGTAGCAAAAGTTAGAGATGGCGTTTGCAACTTGAGCATCTATGGACCATTTGGATCTCGATGTTGCAACTGGACCGATATTCGCATGGAAAGTGATGAACCAGCTATGGAGGTCAGTCTGCTAGAACAAGAGTCTTCTGACGACAGCCCAACTATCAGATGTCTAGCGAAAATTGGGATCAATCACGATGGCATCGACCGTCAAGAGACCTTCACGTCGATGGGATTGGACTCGCTACAGTGCGCCGAGCTGGAGATCGCGCTACAATCACAATTTCCTCAGTACAACATTCCTACAGGCATTGCAATGAGGAAGCCGACCGTTGAAGAGATGGACGCTTATCTTATGTCGTGTGATGTTGCCTATAAAATCAACAATAAAGATGTCGATGCTTATTCTGGTCATATTCCTTTGTCACCTCAACAGAGAGGTTTGCTGTTTATGAGTGAACTCGAACCCCACACAAGGGCGCAATTCAATGAGCCTGTAGTTTTCACGACGAGCAAAGAAAATTTCAATCAGTCGCGGTTTCGGAAGGTTCTGAACTCTCTCGCAATGAGGCACACTGTCCTCCGTACTTCCTATTTTGCGAATGGTCAGACGGTTCTGTCAGGCACAGAGGCATTTTTTGCCTGCGGAAGATCGTCGATTGCTCCGCAGAATTTTGTACAACTTTCTATTGACGTAAGAAACACGAGTATGAACGCGATGGTTTGGGATTCAGCTGGTCGCACAGTGGTCTGCCTGGTCTTTCACCATATCGCTGTCGATGGTCACTCAATTAACATCATTACGCGAGAAATCGGAGCGCTGTATTCGGGAGAACGACTACCCCTTCCAAGGCGACAATATGCAGATTACGCCATTGAAACTGCTAGTCTCAATTATGAGATGAAGTTGGCGAAATGGCGAGAGCACTTAAAATGTAGAGAATTTCAACTTCTAGTCACTGATAAACCGAGAACGGCTAAGAGAACATACAATGGAGCATCAATCCAAAAGCGAATACCAGCTACTCTGCAGAACTCTTTGAAGAAGCTCCGACAGGCAGCTAATTGCACAAATTTTTGTATTTTCGCTGCTACCTACAAGTTTCTCGTCTACAAAACTTACGGCATATCGGATTTTCCAATCGGCTTCCCTTCGACGTTAAGAACAAAGGAACACACTGATACTGTCGGTTGTTTCGTGAATATGGTACCGCTTGTGGAACTATTAGATCCTTCACAAACACTGGCTCAGTACCTGAGCCGCATTTCGGCTGCCATTGCTGAGGCGAAGAGCATGGACGTCCCTCTGGATGTGCTTGTCAGCGGCCTAGGAATAGAACGAGACGATAACGTATCGCCGCTCTTTCAAGTTCTTCTCGTTATGGACAGCGTTCAACTGCCTTCCACCGAGAGCGATATTTCCCTGCTAGAGTGTCCTACACGTTTTGCAAAATACGAACAAACATGGTACTTCCGAAATGACGGTAAATCCATTTATATCTGCGTCGAGTACAATAGCGATTTGTTCAGACAGCAAACAATCGAGGACTACATGGATCGGTTTCTTTTCATCCTCAAGACGTTCCAGGAGCTCCCTCCACATCAGATGCTAAAGGATATAGCGATAACCAAACATAGTGAGCTAAGGTCAATCTACGAGAAAAGGAGGGGGAATACCTTCGACATTCCAGAGATTACTGTTCTTGAGATGTTCTATAGGAATTTATCGACAAAGAGCTTGATCAAGTACAAGAAAGAGAGAATGAGCTACGAAGAACTCAATGATGAAAGCTCAAAGATGGCTGATTCCATCACAAGTGCTTATTTGTCCCATTACGGAGAGCTGCCTTCAAGAGACAGATGTGCCGCTGTGTTTATGGAACGATCGCTCGATCTGTTAGTGATTATTTTCGCTATTTGGAAAAGTGGAATGGCTGCCGTGCCTCTCAGTCTCGATTTGCCTCCGCAGCGCGTGATTAGCATGCTCGAGATGCTCACCAATCCCATTTTGATCACTACAAAAAATGGGCAGCTCTTGAGTTCCGCCAAGCACATGGGCGTTCCGGTTCTGGACCAAAAGCTGCACAAAAGGCCAGCGAGTTCGAAACCTTAATCGAATAACGCTCAGCGACATGGCCTACATCACCTGCACCTCTGGGACAACTGGGAATCCAAAACTAGTATGCACCGAATTCTCAGGTCACAGCAATCTCGCAGCAGCTTACACGGAGACTTTCCTTCTGCACAATAAGTCGCATGCTTATCAGGTGGTCAACTACAGTTTTGACATTTTCTTTGCCGATTTAACCAAGACGTTCGTGAATGGCGCGTCAATCACGCTGGCTGAAGGACTCATCCCAAACATTGCCGAGATGGACGGCGTTACGAACGCCTACATCATGCCTGCGTACCTTTCATCGTTATCGACGTCAGATATTGAGCGACTGAGCTTTCTGGAGTCCATCCACTTTGGAGGTGAGGCAATCCAACCATCAGCTCTTCGGCTTCTCCTTCAAACTGGTGTGGACATCTTTCACGAGCACGGTGTGACGGAACAAACCGTGTTTACGATGGCAAATCGAATGCACGTAAACAATCCCATTTCCGAAATGGGACCTCCTTACCGCAACCTGCACTGTCTTTTGAGAGATGGCGATCAACAACTTCTTCCAGAAAGGTACCCGAGCATTTACTACGTGAACGGTTGTGGTCTATTCAGAGGATACTACGGCAATGAGGAGCTCAACGCCAAGACGCTGAGGAAAGGAATTTTTGGAAAGGAAATGCGCACCGGTGACGTTGTGAAGTGCGAGCATGGTCGACTCCATTTTCAAGGACGTAATGAATTGCAAGTGAAAATAAGAGGTCGACTCATCGATCTACTTGAGGCGAGTTAAGTTTCTAAGTTTCCAACCACAGATAATTGAAAATTCTAAAAATTCAGATACAACATGAGATAGCATCGTGACGCATGCACGGTCGTCGTTCACGAGGAGAATGGTGTCAGAGAGCTTGTCGCCTACGTTATCCTCAACAGCGATGGTTGCTGGTCAGCAGATGCGTTGGTGTACTCCTGAGTGAGCGACTTCCTAGCTATTGTGTCCCCAAGCACTTCGCTGCGCCGCTGAAGAAGTTTCCATTGAATCAGAACGGGAAAATCGACAAAAAGCTTCTGCCAAAACCGTTGCGTCAAACATCTATCACCAACTCACGACCACCTCAAGGAGAGCTAGAAACGGTCGTTGCTGATTCGTTCAAGAAATACACTCAAAGAGATTTCATGGCTGATGAATGCTTCTTTGACTTCGGCGGTGATTCCGTGAAGGTACGTCGTTACTAGAACGTACTGTGAACAAGTTGTAACTCAAAATAATCTTGCACGTAATACGTAAAGCAGATCCAGAGAAAACCACGACTTCCTTTGAATTTTCGCTCGATTCTGAAACGACGTTCAATCATGTGCGAGCATGATTTGAACTTATCTGTCATGATGGAAATGCCGCGAAAGGTAAACAAGTGTAAGGAAGGAAGCTGTTGACCAAGTGACTGGCAAGGGCTCAGTCTTCGGAATACGCGCAAATTGCTCGCAATGCACAATACCGTGAGGGGAACAAGCGAGTGTCCCGTTGGGCAACAAATGTCAAAATATTGGGAGAAAAATAAGTGCTGCAATAAGGCTCGTCAATGAACGAAAATGCTAAGAGAATCAAAGCAACTTTTTGCACTTCTCGATGTTCGCAAGAACGTCCCTTCCAATACACTCGAAATCCTGGGATGGGGTAGGCGTAGCATTGCGCTTAACTAGATGTGGCCGTTTTGCTGTGCTTTCCGTGAGATGTTTTCGTTTTGGCATAGTTATGAGTCATGTCTCTGTCTGACGCTGAACAAGATGACAGTTGTCCCAAACCTAAATATCTAGTGAACTTCTATGGGCATTCATGTTCAAAGGGGGCGGGTGCACTCCACCCGTCGTTTAGAATAGTTATATCTAGAAACTAATCACCAGAAATAAAAAAAAAATCGTAATTTGGTCCCACCAGTTCGCAAGTGTGAGGCATACCCGTTGTGGGCGGAGCGTGCGTCCAGGTGGGCGGCCCGATCTCAGAACTTTTAAGCTGTTCCAGAAGCACCTCTAGGCAAAGTAGACCTCCTCGGTCATACGGCTCCGCCCTTGGGGCGTGCTCTAATTGCCCCACCCTGCGTTAGTATGATCAAGATTCTCCGACTAATCGCCCGACTTTTTTCTAATCTGTCCACTTGATCAACGCTCCCTATCACCATTGAATACACCGTAAGTAGTGTTGAAAATAGCGCGTATGATGTGGAGTATGAACATGCTATTGGTCAAAGAATGTTGACCATCTGTTCAAATAAAAGAAAAGCCGCGATACCTTAGGTAGGTACTGGAAATGTTGAAGAATATAGAGCGCGTGCCGCCCAGTGCTCGGCGAAGCCGTGCTGTAATCCAGAAGGGGGGGGGGGGGGCGCCGGCGTCACCGGCCAAAGCCTGGCTGGTTCTACGAATATTAGTGAGCGTTTCATTTCTTTCAGCTCAGATATGCTTCTAATTCTTTTTGCGTATCATTGACTTGCCATCAGTCACCGTTTTGAGCCTAGTCCGTTTGCAGTATCACTGACTTTGCATTCAATTCACGCGTTATGACGCTAATCATGGAACACCTACAATGAAAGTGGTCAGAGATTCGATTGCTAGCGAATAACGGCAAAGACTGGTCTAAACGAGTAAGAACTTTGGCTCAAAAAGTAAAGAGGCGTCCCCTGCAAGCCACCGTAGACGCGCGGAAGTAGAAGTAGGTCGATACAATGTGGGGCTACCGTACGTAGCGAATTCGCGATCAGGTCCCAGCTACCAATGTAGTAGTTCTGGCGGCGCATCAACGTCTCCTGACTCTCCGGCGTCTGCGTTGCCGTCCTTGTCTAAGCGCTTTTTCTGTCTGCCCCGACTTGGAAGCAACGCTCCCCTTCCGTATCTGATTACGCCAATGAGAAAGTGTAAGTAAGTCAGTTCCTGAAGTATTTTGGGCTTCAACATAGTAGTTCTGAAAGAGTGTACACAGCCACAAATGAACACAACTTTCTGAGCTCGTGCTCCTCAAAGACAAACTGTAAGCTCGCGCTTAACCATGTGCTAGGTGAATCGGTTCGCAGCTGCGGAATCGCTCCTGTTTCTCCTTCCAAAGGTGCACGGGAGCAGGGCTGGATGGCACTGATACGCAGATACATCCTGCCGACTCCATCCGCGCTATCCTCAAATTGCAGCACTTGCGTTGACTCCAAAGTCCCGCAGAAAACGCCTGGTGAGAGGTAAAGAACAAGTAGAGGTGAGAGGGTACAGACAATGAGCATTTTGGCTGAGGTTAGGCGCGTTGCTGGCAGTGCAGCAGCACGAGCGAAGTGGGGGAACGGCACCAGAAGGTCTCTAGCCTTCGCCGTTTCCGTGAACTTTTGAGCGGAGAGAGTGGCACGTTGCTGCAGCTACGGGGCCCTTCATCTCGCACATGGCAAGAATGAGAGTCCACGGAGGTAGGACCACAGTTTGTCTTTAGCGAAGTCAATTACGGCTCCACTGTAGGTTGGGTCACTCTAACCATGATCGACTCTCCATTAATCTCGGCATGATGACAGCAATATTCACAGAAATTTATTTAGCAATCCGAGATTGTTACAAATCCTTTACCAGACTGACGTTTCGGCAGTATTGCCTTCTTCAGAGCCTGCAAATCGAAACAATTCGTCCTAATCCCATTTCAGATTGCATAGTGAAACTCAAGGTAAAGCAGTCTATGAAAACATCGTGAACAGGGCTAACCTTTTGAGGAGATCGTTAGTAGTCGGCACCCTGAGCTTAAGGATCTGGTAGTGAGGCTTTTATATGTATTTGGAACGCAATAATTAGGGTCAAACTGCTTTTGGGAAGATTTTGAATTTAATTGGGCCGGGTCAAAGCGCCGTAAGGAGACCCCCCCCCCCTCTCACATAACATAGGACGAATTGTTTCAAAAATAGGTTTCGATTTGCAGGCTCCGAAGAAGGCAATACTGCCGAAACGTCAGTCTGGTAAAGGATTTGTAACAATCTCGGATTGCTAAATAAATTTCTGTGAATATTTAATGTTCCTACATCACTCTCTGGTTCAATCTTTGAGAGTTCACTTTCCTGTAGTTAGTTCCCAGAACCCAAGGGAATCAGGGTGTGTGGTGATTCTATCGTCGGGTCGTCGCGCCGGTGGGCGGAGCGAGGCGGCGTGGCGGCCGCCGCGTACGAGTTTTGTTGCGTGGCGTTCAAATTGTTAAAGGGTCGACGATCCCTTTAACAATTTGAAAGAGGCACAGCTTGCTGTGGCCGTTGCTCCAATGACAACTCGGGAGTACGGTAATGCAACTCCGGGATTGCCGCGTCGCGGCGTGCCGCGCAGCGACGCGGCGCGGCGTGTGCGGCGTCGCCTGACTTGCCGACGATAGAATCGCCCGGGTGCCAGGAATTTTCTTTTCAAGGCAAAATAGTTATGAAAACGCGGCACTTTCCAGCTAATTTACTTACTGAAGCACCTTCGCGTCAGATGCATTAGCGTAGCGATGTCATGCGTGCGATGCCATTCGAATCGCCAAAACTGGAATCTCTTGGCTGACACCTGTAGAACATGATCGTAATTCAGATTATAGTTTCCAATCATTTGATATTTCAGGCAATGCTGGTCGTGCAAGATCTCGCGGCACGTGGATACAAACTGGAATTGAGCACACTGTTTTCTTTACGCACAGCTGAGAAAATTGCCAACCATCTAGGAACGAAAGAGCAATCAAGAAGAGGGACGTCCGAGATGCCGAACAAGGATTCTTGCAGTTTCGAGACTCCGCTCTCGCCTCAGCAGAAGCGACTGTGGTTCTTGGCGAAAATGTATCCGGACCGCGATTCCTACATGATCCGCCTTCAAATCAGCTTCAGTGGTCAAGTAGACGTGATGAGACTGAGGCACTCTTTCAATGCCGTCGTGATTGGCCATCCAGCTTTGAGATCAAACCTGGACATCTCTGGCAACGAACCCCTGTTAACCCGACTTTCGGGTACAGAATGCTTTCATGACCTCACGCAGCAAGATGAAGAAAACTCTTTACTGGATTTGTCTTCTCTAGTAACGGCACAGATCGCGAATAGCTCCCCAAAATATCCTGTTGGATCTGAGAATTCACCACCTCATTTGTGACGGTAGGAGCTTGGCTATCATTGGTGAACAGCTGGCTGCAGCTTACAACGGTGCCCGTATTGTTACTGGCCACACTCTTCATGAGCAAGAGGAGGATGGTTCTCTTGATTTTTGGAGAACATATCTGTCAGATTATGAACCCCTTATGATCCAAGCAGAAGGCGACGTGGAAGCATTTGATGGTGAAGCAGGCTACATTGAAGTTGTGCTCGATTTTGTCAAGGAGCATGACATGAGGGAAGTGTGTTCCACTTACGGCTGCACACCCTTTCAGATCCTAGTGCTCTGCTATGTCGAAGCTCTCAGAGCAGTTCAGGACACGAGCGACATTGTGATTGGGACAACCATAGCGAACAGAACTCCAGAAAACATGGACGTGGTCGGCCTCTTCGCCAACACGATTCCGCTGCGTTTCCAGGAAGAATTTGTTGGTTTTCCTGAGCACTTGAGTTATATTGGGCGCCAGGTGCTATCAGCTATGGAACATCAAAGCACACCTCTTGCAAAAATCATTGAAGAAGTCGTCGTAGATCGTGACGCAACCTCACCTCCTCTCTTTCGACATGTCCTTACATTACTGAACGCCTCTATCCTGGAGCTGCCTAAAATGACAGGAATACAGTCAGAAGTCACTGAGCTACGGAGCAGTTTCACGCAATTCGATCAGAGTTGGATTTTCCATCAAGGGAAAGAGCTCAGCCTAGTGATTCAATATGACAAACATCGCTGTTCTACAGCGCTGATCAAAAATCTTCTGGATCACTTCAAATTCCTCTTGAATCGTATTCTGAAGCGGAAGCCTATCCGCCTGCCCGTACTCTCGATGACCGATTTGCCAACGAATGACACTCCTCGATGCAAAAGCTTGGGAACAATCTTCGATAAGCAAGCCGCTCTGTTACCATCAGGCATTTGTCTTCAAAGCAGCAGTGGGAATTTCAGCTTTGAAAACGCTGTGGATGCTTCCAGGAACTTTGCCTATGAAATAGAAGCGACCATTCTTCAGCACACTGCAGAACTTCCTAGAGCTGACGACGTAATCTGTCTCATTCTCCCAGAATCCATCGAAAATCACATCGCCATAGAATCTGTGCATTTGCTCGGTTGTGCCTATCTGTGCCTTTCTCCAGATACTCCAATTGAAAGGATACAGTACATACTGGCAGACTGCCAAGCCAAACTTGTAGTCACACACCTAACCCTAAGAGGGATTTCGGTACCAACTTTGTCCCCAGAACCCTCGTTTGAAAGAAAAGTCTGTTGGTGGCCAAGATCCTGTTCAACATCTCTTGCCTATTTGATTTACACTTCGGGTACTACAGGCACACCCAAAGGCGTTTGTGTAAGTCATCAGAGCACGCTGAATATGTTGAAACATGCGACAAGACTGTACAATTTCCGGCCTGGTGGACGTGTACTGCAATTTACGAAAAGCTCTTTCGATGCAAGCATCAGCAACACTTTCGGATGCCTCCTGAATGGAGGCATTCTGAGCATCAGAGACGAAAACGCTGACGTTGTGCAGGACTTGGCTAAGTACCAGCCAATTACGGTGCTCCACATGACTCCTATCGTCATGGAGATGTTTGATGAGCAAGACTTAAACCAGCTTTCAGATGTGGAAATCTGGAGTTATGGTGGGGAAACCATCTCGGAATCAACGCTGAGTTTCATGATTGATCGAGGGCACCGAATGGTTCAACTTTATGGACCAACTGAGGTCACTTGTTATCAGACATCACTCAAGATGAGGAGAGGGCATAGTCCCACTTGTATAGGCCATACCATTCCTGGCTTGCAATACGGCCTCTGCTCGTTTAGTAACCCGATAGTTCAGCGGAAGAGTGTCGGACAATTCTTTTGCACCGGAGAGAACCTCGCAAGGGGGTACACTTCAACAGCGGACCGAGGATTTACAAAAAATCCATTTAGAACGTTTGAGGATCGGGTTTTACGGAGGAACCATAGAATGTACCTCGTTGGTGACAGGCTAAAACGAGATGAAAAAGAATATTTGCACTTTCTTGGACGAAATGATGACCAAGTCAAAGTAAAGGGACACCGCGTTGAACTATCAGAAATAGAAGCTGCGGCGCGAAGTGTTGATGGAGTGACGAATGCTGTGGCTGTTATTCAGAAAGACAGGACAGGGTCCAACCATATTGTTTTGTTCTACTCAGGACCAGCCAAAGAACCATTGGCAGTACTCGGACGGCAAATCCCGCCAGCTATGCTACCATCCAAAGTCGTTCAAGTGGCCGAGTTTCCTTTGACTTTGAACCACAAAATCGACAGAGCTAAACTGTCTCTGGGAGCGAGCTTCTTGTCTTCTTCTGAGGACAAAGAGGAACCTCGCGACCATGTTGACCAACAAGTCCTGAACGCTTACCGGGAGGTTCTCCAACAGCACGAGTTGGATATAAGCTCGAACTTTTTCCAAGCGGGAGGTCATTCACTACTTGTTGTTCAACTGGTTTCTGCCCTCAAGAAATCACTTGAGGTTTCAGTTCCCATAGTGAAAATTTTTGAGTTCCCTCGTGTGAGAGATTTGGCAGACTGGGTCAGAAGCGTTCAGAACGTTCTTCCTGAAAACCGTGTTTTAAACTACTTGGAAGACCATGGCCAGCCTTCTCCTTTGCAAATAACTCTTCTCCGTTCCTTCAGGAATCCAAAAATACAAGCTCTGTATGATATTTCGTTTACTGTCGCTCTGAAGAAGCCGTTAAGCGCGAGGACTTGTGTAAAAATCGTGAATCAGTTGAGCATGATCCATCCTTCTCTTCGAACCCGGTTCACCAGGATTGGCAGAGGATATTCTCGAGAAGTTCTCTCTGGAACTGAGTGCTTCCAGAACATGGATATTAAGACGGACGTCGGACTCAACCCTCTCGAGAAACCTCCCTTTTTGGCCAGCTTCGACGGCAATAGTATCTGTATTGTTGTGAATCATATAATCGTTGATGGACACTCGATGCAAATTATTGTGGATAGCTTGGCTCAGATACTGAATCGCCAGAAAGTTACAATGGATGATGGTCTCATGCTCCATTCCTGGCTGCGGGAGCGGTTCCAAAACTCGAAGGAGGATGACGTAAAGTACTGGAAAGGCCTGTTGAAAGAATACGTATACAATCAATTACCGACAACGTTTCCTAGATTGGTAGTCAACAGTTCAGAAGCGGGAACATTGGTTTTACCCGGTGGTCAGCTAACCTCGAAGGTCCAGTCATGGATCCAACGTTACGGCTGTTCTCCCTTTGTGGCTGTACTCACCCTTCTGTCAAGAACTCTCCAACAACACAGCTGTGACCCTCAACTTCCGATCGCCATAGGATTTCCTGTCAACTTACGAACGCAAGAGCTTCAGAATTCTGTGGGATACGGTGTCAATACTGTGTTGGTGCTGCAAGATACACGTGGTACTCCATCAGAGGTGCTGCAGAGTATGATGGGCCCAGGTTGCGAAGGCTATGTCGCATGCTTTCGTTCCTTATGAAGATCTCATTGAACTGTCTCCATCTAAGAAACTCTTTAGCGTGATGCTTATTTATGACAGCTATTCCGTCTACGAAAATGAAGAGATTATAGTGACACCAGCTGCTGCTTCAGTTACAAAGTTCGAACTTTCCGTTTTCGTTGATCCTGACGCAGATACCATCCAATACGAATACAACAGAAATCTCTTCGATCAGGAATACATCAGTAATCTTGCACAAACTTTCCAAAATGTAATTTGTAACTGGGATTATCACATTTCTCCCAAGGTAAATAATCCACTCCACATCGGACAAGTACTATACGACCCTTCCGACATCAAGAAACTCCTTGCACCCTTACCGGTCGAAGATCTGCGCTTCAGCTGTAGCAATGGAGTTGGACTGCACTACAGTAGTGACAACCAAATCGATGATGGCATCAGAAAGGCACTTGAAAAGCTACCGAAACCCCTTCGCCCGCAGAGAATAGTCTTCAGTAAGAAAATCATCGAGGAATTCCCACTTAGCCCTCAGCAACTTCAAATGTATTATCTTTCGCTTGAACACCCAGAAGCACATGTGCTTCCTTTCCTGAAGAAGTTCCCGAAGACAGTTCAGCTTACTCATCTCCACAAAGCTCTGCTTTACGAAATCCAACGCCATGAATCTCTCAGGACGATGTTTCTCGAGAAAGAGGGCCAACCAGTGCAAGTGGTGCTTTCCATGACAGAGGCTTACGTATCCTTGAATATTCAGAAGACCAGCTCACTAAAGGAAGTCGATTGAGCTGTTTGTGCGGACTCCGCTTGCACTAACTGGCGAAGTTCCCTCTTATGGTTGCTTTATTCGAAACGCACGACTACATCGCAGCTGCCTTGCTGCTTAATCACATCATTTCCGACGCATGGTCGACGACTATACTTGAGCAGGAGATGAACGCGATAATGCAAAGGCTCCAATGCGGAGAACGCCCTTCAGTAACCAGACAAAATCATTCCTATACAGACTACTGCCAAGAGATAAGAAAGGACGCAGAAATAGAGGAAGCATACATCAATGACTTGCTCAGTGCTGAAGCGATTCCTCATGTACAGGCTGAAGGGGAAGTTGAACGGCTGCAATTTGAATTTCCAGAGGCGTTAGCTGACCGCTGGACGAAGTCTTCCGGTGCCTCCTTGTTCACTGTAGTACTGATGATCCTCTCGAATAGCATTATGAGCATTTTTGGACTGAAAGTATCAACGTAGGTGCCCCACACTCCAATCGATCAGCAAAAACAAAGTCGATTGTAGGGTATTTCCTCAATAATTTGGTGTTTCACATAAATAAAAACGATAATGATGAGAATGGAGCACTTCATACACTCCAGCGTCACGTTGGAGAAGTATTACTGAAGAACATTCCTTTTGCCGAGCTCGTGACGTCCATGCGTCGGTTGAAGAGGCACCTGCAACCTCTTTTTCTATGTTTACTTCAACTGCAGATATGACTTAGAAAGTGATGAGGCCGACGATGAAGAAATCATGTCGATGCTGCCAGTGATTTCCGAGTTCCCACTGGAAATTGACCTCGATAAGTGCCTGGGTGGCTACCGTATTACGATAAGAACACAACAATGCTTACCTAGTGAGACTGGGAAGCGAATTATGGAGGATATTCAGAGGCAGCTCTTCTCAGCTGCTCTTCACAGCCTTTGCAATCCGCGGAGTGCAGCGGACCAGATTGCCTTGAAACAGTTGTGCGCATAGCGCTCAAAGTATTGGGTGTGGAAACTATCGATATAAATGAGAACTTCTTCTCTGCTGGTGGAAATTCACTGCAGGTAATCGCATTTGTAGAAATGCTCGAAGAATCTCTGAACGTGAACATAGAGATCGCTGAAGTATACGAAATGAAGTCTTTCTCAGAGTTCGCCAACCAGTTACACTCCAAGATATCTGCAGCCCAAGGCGGAGAATGTCATGAAGACTCCGAGGCAGAGATGTTCATGAAGCCTCAAACTCCTCCGAGAAGTAGTCCGACCCTCTCGCATAGAAAACAAGTATCAGAGGTAGGATACAGTCCCCAAAGGAATAACCAATGTGACATCCCCTCAATTAGCTTATCGAGTTTTTCTACTGGACCTGAAACGCCACGAGCAACGAGCTTGTATCACTGAACCAGGCGGTTCCGGGGTCTCCTATGCCGAGTTAGCAAGGATAATGGAGCGACAAGCAGCCTCCATCAGGCTTTCCTACTGCCAGGTCACAGGAGAAACTCTGCGCAATGACACCATCATACCAATCATTGGTGACAGCTGTGGCTCCACTATCATCACCCTCTTGTCAATATTATCAGCAGGAGCTGCCTATCTCCCAATTGATTCCACTTTGCCGTTGGAAAGAATCCTACTCCTCCTCAAAGAGTCCCACACGGAATGTTACGTTGGAGAGAGAATCGCAGAAATACCTCATTGCCACCTAACAACAACGTCATTCGCCGGAAGGTTCTCCCGTCTCTTGAGCAGCAGTTCGCAGAAAGACCTAGCCTATGTAATCTACACTTCTGGTACAACTGGTATTCCCAAAGGAGTTTGCATAAATCATGGAGCCGTGATGAACATGATGCGGTCCTCCACAAGCGATTTCCGCTTGAAACCTGATGACGTCATCTATCAGTTCACTAACTTCATTTATGACAACAGTGTTCTCGAAATATTTATGACATTAGCGAATGGGGCAAAATTAGTTGTGGATACGGTAGCATTCTCACCAAGACGATTTGTTGATCTCATGGAACAGTGCGCCATTACACATTGCCTTCTTTTTCCCGGAATAGTGGCTACATTTAGCCAGCGGCATTTCAGAAAACTTGCTGCTCTTCGGTATTGGATTGTTGGAGCGGAAAAGCTCCCACAACGAATGTTTGACATGGCCATTGAGGCTGGGGTAAGCGTCATCCAGAACTATGGCCCAACAGAAACCACTGCCTACGCATTGACCAAGCACATGAGAATCACGGATCTGTCAAACAATCTTGGTAAAGCGATTCGAAACACTGACTCGCGGGTTGGTGAAACTGGAGAGTTGATACTGAGAGGTAAAGGTATAATGCGAGGTTACCTGGGACTAGCTCGCAAAGACGTACTCTTGGAAGGATCCATGGTATCCAACCGGCGACCAGGTTCGACTTCTACCCAATGGTGACATACTTTTCATGGGACGGAAAGATAACCAGGTAAAAATACGGGGACACCGCGTTGAACTAGGTGAAGTCGAGGCTGTAATAAGCGCTACCAGAGGAGTAAAACAATGCGCGGTTGTTTTCAAGGAGGCAGATCAAGTTTTGCTGGCATTTATCACACTGGGTTCAGCAGAGGGTAAGGTAGAGGGTGAAGTTTTGGACTCGTGTTCAAAGCTGCTTCCAAACCACATGCGGCCCGCCCATGTGCTGACACTGGACGAGTTTCCGCTCACGAAAAACTCAAAAGTCGATGTGGCTCTTCTGAGTGCAGACTGGAAACGACATTTACAGAAAAACAGGCTCAATAAGTTAGTGCAAAGCTTCTTTGGGCGGACGATAAAGCCTCAGTCAAGCCTGGTTGAAGATGGTGGATGTACGAGACATGCTATTGAGCTGGGTTCTCTTTACATGAAGAAATATGGGCAAACACTTGATATAGCGCAGTTACTGGAAAGGCCATTGAAAGATGTTGGTGAAAAGCAGACTATGCTGGACAAAAAGGCAAGGAATTCGGAGAAAGTCAAGGAGAGGCTCAGGAAGATATGGAGGAAAGTCCTCAAACATGACACTTTCGGACTAGCTGATCACTTCTTCTTCAGCGGTGGCAATTCAATTTCACTCATAAAACTGCGTTATGAGATCAACACGGAGTTTCAAGCGCAATTCACCATTCGAGACCTCCTCAACTGCTTGGTGTTCAGCGAAATGAGCGCTATGATCGAATCAACAGGGAAGTCAGTGAGGATTGCCACTGTCGTTCACAACCCTCCGACACCTCGTTGCAGCCTTGTGTTTATTCATGCACTCTATGGAGGCAGCGCACCATACACGAATCTGATAAAGTGCTTGAGCCAAATGGAAAGTTTCCAGATCATTACTGTACAGCATCCAAATACCTTCGGATTCGAGAGCGATGATGTGAAGTTCTTCGAAAGCATAGAGTCGCTTGCTCAAAGATATGCTGCTGAGGTGAGGACATACTTATTTCAATTACTGTCATTCTCTTGGCTTGTTCGCTAGAAAATAAAGCAAGCAAAATATTGGCACTATTACCCCTTTCCTACCCACCCCATTAAAAATGCGGCCACATTTTGACCTAAGTTTGTTCCTGAATGAATACCGGAGTACCGGAATCCGGTAAATAAATTCTATTCTTCTTCTTCTTCTTTAGCGTTTGTCCCGCTCAGCGGCAGGGTCCGCTCTTCTAATGTGATGACGCCACTTTTCCCGATCAAATGCCTGATCGGGGTGAATTCCAGCTATTTTCAAGTCTGTATGCAACGTATCGAGCCAGCGCTGTCTGGGACGTCCCCTAGGTCGCTTTCCGGGCACCTCAAGCTGAAGGCCAGTCCTACAGACGGTGTCAGCCTTTGCGCGAAGTACGTGGCCGTACCATCGAAGGCGCGTTTCTCGCATTTTGTCAGCTATAGGAGCTATGCCGAACTTCTTGCGTATTACCTCGTTACAAATGCGGTCCAAACGCGTGACACCCGCAGTCCAACGCAA
>MU913815.1:0-14417 GCA_036418165.1 Cooperia oncophora | reverse complement strand
AGCACGATGAATGCACCCAAGATGAACGTGATCGTACGCAGAGCTTTACGAGCACGATTTTCAGATCGAGACTTGTATCCTGCCTGAAAGTAGCGAGTTACAGTGAGTGGTTCCTGTATCGGTAAAATTACCATGTTCCTCCAATGTCGAACCAATCGATACTGTTTGGCTGATAAGTTCTGTTTCGATGGGTTTCAAGACAAGTGGGTGACATGACAAATCATTTTGAAGCAACTTAGAATCTTCCCAAAATAACCGGTAGCATCCAAAAGTTGTCTGGTCTTTCGGGTAGTTATCAGTATGCAGCACAGGGCATATGGCATTCCTAAGGAACTGCTGCAGTGGGGAGGAGTCAAGATAGGCGAAGGTCGGTTCCACGAGAGGGCCATCACTAAAGTGAAAAGGTGGGAATTTGGGGAAAAAATGGACTTGTATCGTATTATATGTGTAACAGCCGTTCTGCTATGGGAGTCCTTCTCACGGAAAATTGAATATAAGGAGAGGGGAGAGTAAGGGACTGGGTGGTGTTCGACCTCGAGGTCCAGAGAATCGTTGTTAGAGCCGAGTTGGATGAAGGGAAAGGGACATGCTCTAGCACCACTTTGGAAATCTATAGTCAACTCAACCTGCAGTACTCGCTTTGGCTGTAGGTTCCATGGGTCTTTTCCTTCCCCCACCCATGCAGGAGGCCAAAAAAGACACTTTTCCTCGACTCTCAAAGCGATATAAGTTACACTTTATTAAATTTTGATTGGACATTTCCACCACCATATTCAACAACACATTGTACACTATCACGAAACTCCGCCACAGCCTTCTGGACAAGCCATCGAGAGATTCTGCCACGCGACCGTGATTCGGTGCCTGAGTTCAGCGAGGTCGTTGATTTCTCCGCCACTGTAGACCACCCTGTTGAGCTCCGCCCGAACCCGGTAATCGAGAGGTTTGTCAGGTGACACACTTGGATATTCCGTCTTCTTCAGGTTCTCAACGCCCTTCGATTCCAAGTAGGCGAGAGTTTTTCCAACGCCTTCGATTCCACGTGCTGGCACCCCCTGTAGCAGTACGAAGTTTCCAAGATGGTACGGGCGACGACACAAAGGCAAAATATCTCCTCGAGTGCTCATTGTAACAGTCAGCACTCACTTTCAGTCCGGGGTACACGAAGAAAATATTGGTCCTTCCATCCCAGGAGAGAATATCATTCCTTTCAAGCCCAGGCATTTTCGATCCTTACCCTCAACGCGTCTTGGCGACTGCAGGAAGATGATAGGCCGTAGCGACGTTGTCGGAGCTGCTCGATGCTGGAGGTCTTCCAGATCAAGAGCGCCGGTCCCCAGGTAGCTGCACATGGGCGACTCCAAACAAGTTTCGTGGCTGTTTGGAGGTGACGTGAATTCCAGCTCCAGCTGAGATTGGAGATGGTTATATTTGGTTTACATGAAAGGTGATGGACGAGAGTCTGCTCCTGCTTACCGAGGAACATGTTGGGTATCTTCTGTACTGGTACTCATATCCACGTCTTTTGTCTGGGCTGCGTAATCTTTACTGATATGTGACTTAGCCAAGCTGTCTTTTTGCCCCCCCCACGCCACCTCTTCCCTGCCCACATATTGCATACTTCTCAGAGCGTCGGAGGAGCTTAGGCTACACGGAATGGCGCATATTTGCTGCTTCGCAGGCGAACAACCGCTCGTGGATTGCTTGCAAATTTGAACCGTTGTACGGAACGACCGTACCCCACAGCGTGACTTTTTTCATAAAACCATGGATATTTTATAACTTTCAATGACTATCGATTGGTTGTCTATTGTCGAAACACGAAAATAATCGATATCACACAAGCTCAAGCTCTTAGCCAACAGAAAAAGCTAAAACGCGTTTGTGTTAAATTGTTTGGTAATTTGACGACAGTCGCGGCGGTCAAAAGGGCAAAGCAGTGTCTCATGCTGCCAAACAGACTACGACCTCAATTATGATGAACTCCTGTACGTACTCCATGCACGAGGCGAGAATGAGTCTCAACGTCGAGTTAGCCCATTTCCGTCACCCACGTACCAGCAACAATTTACGAGGAGGGTGAGGTGAGCATTCCTTCATGGACCTGTGGGATCTCCTCAGAGAAGTCTTGAGTACCTTCCCAATAGGACATCAATTGTTAAAAGTTTGACGTGACTAGTGTCTTCAAAGTCGTAAGAGCCGTAGATAGCTTTCAGTGCTGGCTCGCGGGGCTGTAGATGGACAGATATACACTAAGAATGCGCAGAATTCACATGTGAATAAAGAGATGCCGCCTGAGGAGATGCTCCGCTGGAAGAGCATCCCGGGTAACTACCGACCATTCTACTTTGGCAGCATCCACCAGCGACCAATGACGCCCACCAGCGTTTCGAGGCCCGGCAGCGTCAGCGACTAGGAAAGTATAGAAATCGATCCAGCGCCTGCCAGCGTCCACTAGCGACCAGTAGCATCTGGGATTGAAAAGTATGGTGCGATAGGAGGGTGGCAGACAGCTGGTAGAGTTAGGGAGATAGGAGGGCTACGGCAGACTGCTGTAGACTGAGTATGACGCTAGTAGATGGGTTTGCAAGAGCGAATGTTAACCTCCAATCGCCCGCATACACGTCTTACAGTCTGTCTGCTGGTTGCTTAGTCGGACGCTGGAACGCTTAGATAGATAACTATACTCTGCCAGGTATGCAGCGTAAGACCGACGTCTAGGTAGGGGGAGTTTTTTCCTCCATCGAGACGCTCTGGTCTGTGGTGGAACGCCGCCGTATGGTGGACGTGGAAAACCTGGCAGATGCTAGAATCGATATCCATACTTCTTAGAACAGCTGGTCGCGCGGACGCTCGCAATGATGGGGACGCAGCCCAGCAAATATGACGCACAGCACAGCACTATAATACCCAGTGAAGCCTAGCCAGCAGCAGAACCTTTACTGCGCCCGGACGTCCGTACAGACAGCTCTACATCACGAGAACAGTGTCTAAGGGGTTTTCAACTTACTTCGGATTATCTTTCTATAATCTCATAATGTCCTTCTACCAAAGTCTCCATCTTACACAATGTTGCGATGCTGGGCGAGCTATTTCCTTTCATTTTCCTTCCAAGAGGCGGCTTCCGTTGTAGAGAAGAAGTGCTACACTAACTGCGACACTAACTTCTAAATAACTGTAACTCGATCGAAGACGCAGTAATCCTTCAGCAGATATTCCAGCTATCGATAGGAAGACTTGGCCTGCGCCGTACATGCCTTGTGTTTCCATGGCGAAACCGACTACCCAGGCCACTGCCCCCGACCTGTCCATCATGACCAACGGTAAAAGCCATCAAACACTCGCACTCGAGTATCCGCTGCGTGTTGTTTAAACGATTCAACGCTTGTAATACCCCCGTGAAACTACAGGCGGACAATAATAGCTGAAATAAGAGGAAGCAGGGCTTTGAGGCGACTTGCAGAACACGTACACAGCAACGCTACTATTATTACGCGGCACACGATTACCTATCCGATCAATCGGCTGACAACGAATTTTTAAGGTCGAGAAAGAGGCCAGCGAAAAGTCTCTCGGCATATTTTCCTTGCTTCCCACGCGAAAATTTTATGTAAGAAAACAAGCCACAGGAAGAACAAATGACGTTCACAGGAGGTATTTTCATGGTTGTATGGAGGTAATGCGGTGTTAGCATAATCGCATGTCGGGGACGGAGTCTCGGATCGGTTTCTGTCGAGCTACTTGAGCTTAAAACTCCGCGCGGTAGTAAACGGCATCAAAGTTGTGACTGGATGGTTCCAAATTGGCTCGGAATCACAAAAAAGCTCGCTCCCCATGAGTTGCCTTCCTTTTCCGCTACGTGCAAGGATGCAGTTCTTCAAATTGCTTGTAAAAACCATTGCCGAATTCTAAGAAGAATATCTGTTACAGTCCGAAAAAAGGTTCAAAGTGCGGAGACTTTGTCGTTCAAGCAAAAGGGCTATTGTATCAAATCGCGCCAAGATCATGTCAGTCCGATGATGGTCATTTGCTTCACTAGCGGTCAAAAGCAGAACAGAAAAATATCGTTCAGAAAAGGTGGCTAGAATCTACCGTACCTCTCGCTGCTTAAACGGATTTAGTGCCTGTAAAAAACGCCCTGAAAACGAGCAGATAGATGTACACAACAGAGACGGAGGTGTCCTTCACAGAGAACAGGATCACCGACAGAATTCCGACACAAAGCAGAGTGAAAAAAAGCATGCTCAACAGACTTACTGATTTCTGCTTCGTTTTCTTTCGTCGTAACGACCGACTACGAACGGCAGTTAGCAGCCGACCAACAGCACCTTCAACGGTCTTCACGCTTTCCACACGGGATACCGCTATCAATGGCACTTTCATATCCTCAGATGACTCCACCATGGTGGTTGGCGCACAGGAAGACTCCACCATAGTGGTTGGTGCACAGGAAGATGTGCTTTGGACCTGAAAGTGCACAAATAATTTGCTGGAATACAAAAGGTTCACAAAGCCAATCCTTCCCTAGGACGTTAGCCCCGATACCATCGCTGGTCCTGTTCGTCTCACGGATGCAAGGGATGTATATTACTTGAGTAAAAAGTGAATGTCCACTTCAATTTACAACGTTCGTGGGGCAGGTCGAGGTCTAATGGTAGTCGGAGCATAGCGACAACTAATAGCAGTGAGGTCTTGGAATGAAGAAAGTAGCCTTCTGCGTTTTTCGCGTGAGGGCAGGGCACGGGGAAGACCCTCTCCCTCTACGAGCAGGTAGTTTGGCGCACAGTGACAGCGATTGTACCACTTTTTCTGCGCAAAGCTTAGTGACGAGAGCGCTCATGTCGCCGTTCCTCTCATTTATCCCGGCCAGCGCTCTACCCAGCTATGATAAGCGAAACAGCCAAGGAACCATAGGTAGGGACATTGTTGTTATTGAGAAATCAGCTGGGATCCACTCCTTGGAACTTATCGACCACCACTGTCAGTTGATCTCGTCCAACTATATTTCAGCGCCTTTCACCCAATCTCACCCGAAATGTCTGGTTCTGGGTGTCCTTTGAAAATCAAAAGTTATTTTAACTGGCCCTCCGGAAATAGGAACCCATTCAGGAGACTGATATGACAATCAAGCCTCACACAGGTCACGCTGGTTTTCCGAGCGGGTCCACGCTTATGAGCGCGTCTCCCTCATCGGAACACCTCTCCTTTGGGTAGTATACGGCCGAGAGCGCAATGAAAAAGGTACGGTCAATAATGGAGGGCGAAAAAAGGCATTTTTAGGTTTGCCTTGCGACCGCTGCGTATTCCCGCGCCAACTCTTATCGCTTTTCTTCTGCCGGGATCCTCGATAGGGGTCCTTGGGAACGCCCATTCTTGATCTCAGATATGGACTGTAGGGTTTTGGACCATCCTTCACCATCCGGCTCACGCGATCGCGCGTGTGTGGTTTTACGAACAATAGGCTCAAGAATGATGAGTGTAAATTCTCTTTACGCATTTCTGCCCTGTTCACCCTGACACCCGACGGCGAAAAGAATGAAATACATCGCCTAAGGTAACGCCGAGCTCTTATTCCTAGACCAGTTAACCAATTGTCGCTGATTTTACCTCTATGAGAAGAATAAATTCCCTTTGCTTACTTCAGACTGTTTGGTAATCTGTCACTTTACTGGCATTCGTGCAAATTGTAGCTCCTGACGATGATCATGTGGTGTGTTTCCTGAGGTTTCCCCTAGGCTCTCTGGTTCTAACCGAAGCTTGGGATTTGTGTTGCAAGATTTCGCCGACATGGTTCGGTTCTACCGAAGTGGGATTTGTTGGTTGCTGAGATCTTACGCAAGACCATGGCTGTACTTCCTGTTAGTGACCTGCTCCTCCACCTTTGCTTCATCTTCTACTGTGATATCTGCTTCTAATGTGGCCTCTTCTTTGATGTCTGGTTGCGATGTCACCACCTCATTGAGCAGCGTCTCTATTTGAGATTCCGCAGCTACTTTCTTGGTCTCGCCACCGTCTCCTTACAGATCGTAGGGCCGCTGAGATCGTCGTGTCCAACTAAAGATGAAACGCTGTCGGCATCGATGTACGGAAAGGTGAGATCTGCTCTGAAATGGATATGAATGACATTCATTCACTTTCATCATTTATTTGTTTTGACTTTAACTGCTCCTTGTTGTGATGGCCACATTTGAGTCGCGATGTCTAATGAGAGGAAGCAATGCACACTGGAGCTACTTTTTAAATGAATTTATATATTGGGTGAGAGTGAGCTCAGGCAAAATTAGCCCCTTCGAAGCCCAAACTGGAACACTCTAACTATCATTTATCCACGTCCAGGCAACAGCATGCATTTGGCAGCGCTGAAAAAAGTGGTCAATAACAAAAATTTTTTTTTTTTTTGACGCTTCAATGAAATCATATCTTCTGACACAGAGTTCAAGCGCCTTTTCTACTATTGGTACACTCACTGCGTGTTCTCATGCTGACTCTCTTCTTCTGCACATGCGTCTCTACCTCTATTCCGTCTAGATTCTCATAGACGCTGCCGCGCTTGATCGACTTCATACTGAAACCCCCCTCCCCCTTTATTGTCTGCGATTATGGACTGTAGTTCTGTTGAGGGAAGGAGAATGAAAATCCGTTCTAGGCATTGGGCGTCACGAAAGATTGTTTCTGCGCATGAATCATCGTGACTTGTTTTGATATTTAACCACCACGATGAAAACAATCGTGATCGAAAAAAAGCGTATTTTCAAACAAAGCGCTAGAAGAATGAGTTCCTAGAAAGGAGTGGTCTAAAACATTATTTCAAAACTTCCTGTCCACGCCACGGCTCGAAACTCTTGAATCTCACGCTTCTCGGGGGAAAGGGGCAACCGTGATCAGATACAGCTTTCTCACACAATTACAATTATAAATTTGTAATTTCGCAATTTGAATATAGCTACAGAGCTTTGGAAAAGGCTAAAAAACATGGAGGTCCTGCCTACCTGTAATGTTCTGCGTCGTCCAAACCAGATGTCTGTGAAGGCTCTGGACTAACACACGGTGCTGTGCTCTCTCGCTCGATTATCGACGATGGTTTCTGGTAGTAGAACGGATTTGTAGATAGCACATCGGATATAGCTGCGCCGTGTTCGTACTCTGACCCTAATGGTTCCTCAGCCTTCATGGACTCCATGAGAATCTCGTATGCCACAGGCTCCGGTTCAGACGGAGTTGATACAGATGACAGTCTCTCTTCCTCAGCATGCTCATCTTCTATGTGGTCTGAACGGCTGTGATAAGACAGGCTACGGTTGGAACGGCTGTGGCTCGATAAACTGTGAATAGAATGGCTGCGGTCAGAGGGCACATGGACAGACTGGCTATGCTCCGAATGGCTGTGGTACGACTGACTACGATTAGAAAGGCTGTAATCTGAGTGGCTGCGGTTGGAATGGCTCTTGTCGGATTGAGCAGATGAGCAATGAGATGCAGGTGCCACGCATACGACAATGTCGTCCACCTCCTCTTCTCGGGCTGGATCCTCGAAGATCGTAGGGTCGCATACAATGGGGTCCGGATCGGAAACATCCAAATCAAACGCCAGCGCTTCCGACGCTAACGGATCTGTTTGTGGTTGTTCTGTTGAAGAAGGCACAGGTGCAGGCGGGGTTGTGCTGAAATCAGAAACATTACGATGGGCAAAGGAATTGTTCTGAAAGAAGTCCTGTTTAGAACTTTTGACTCTCTGCTGTATGCTCTTAGAAGAAACTGTAAATTGAACGTACTTATAGGTCGGTGAACAGTTATTCGGGCAGTGGTTTACATAGTTGTTATGTATCGTAATGGTGTTTCGAACGACTGGCTGATGTACTGCACTCGATTCTTGAGCGGATGACGCGGGCGGTCCTTTGCAGCACCTGAGAGAATTATTTTCTTGATATAGGCGAACTCGACACCTTAAATTCAAATTATGAAGCACTAAGACAGAATAATAATAAACGCAGTGTTTATTACCGGGGAGGCTCTTTTCTTGCGCCACTGATCTGACTTCTGTTCATGGTAGGCATGAGCAAGACTAACAGAGGCACAGTCTACGCTGGCTGTATGAGCATGATGAGTGTGGACTATGCGCATAACGGCACTGCAGGTAGCGGCACGCAGGTACCGGCACGCGTATGGGCCCGCAGCTGCAGCAGCGTGCCACTTTCCCTTCACAAAAGTGCACGGGAACAGGACCGGGAGCTAGCTATGCCCAAATACAGTCCCAGACCCCGCCCGCCCAAGCACACGTCATGGCCGGACTCCTAAGGACGCTATCTGGCTGCTTCTGGCTACCGTCTACCAGTGTGCTTCTGCTTTGGTATCGATACAAATTCTGCATATTGAGGAAAGTGCGGGCCGAAAATGGAGACACCACTCAGGTACTACAGCCTCGTGCACTTCCTGAGCGGAGGAATTGGCACGCTAATTGCAGCGGGCGCTAACGCATTTTCCCCACACGGCAAGGACGCACGGACCCGAGATGAGGGTACCAGGTTTATCTTGAAGAAAGACAACCGTTATGGAAGCAGGGCAAGGAGCGACCGAGGAATACTGAAGGAGGCACAGCTCTATTCGGATGACTGGAGCGAAAGGGGTGTCATTTGTCTAGCGGGAAACGTCCACAGTTATGTGAAAGGGTGTCGCCCTCGCAGGAGAGGATAGTTTTTTGCACTTCTAGTGTAGTGATATCACCCTCAACGCTAGTCGACGGACTTTTCCCTGAAAAATCGGATGAAAGATCACGTGGTCAGGCACAGTTGAACTGTGGGTTGAAGAGGATTTGCGATTAAAATCTTGAGTCGCGAATGCGGCGCCACCTGATACGGTCTTACAGCTGCTTCTCCTGCCCCGCTGAGCTGCCACATTCTGTTCGAACAGTGTAGAAATTCAGCCATTGATGGAAATGGGCTGGCACCGCGCCAAAATGTATGCGCCTAGGGTTGCCTCCACCCGACGCTGCGATAGGCATGTATTTCACAGACAGCGCAGCTTGTTCTATTTCAAGCGCCAATCACACCTATGAAGGGAAGTCGTAGCAGTTAATTTTTTGATACTTTTAAAAACTAAAATCACATAGTTGACTCGAAGTAGCGTCCTTGCTTGAGATCTAGAAAATATCATCATTCTATAATCTATAGTCTAATAATTCTAGTGGTAAACTTTCTTGTGGGAAGGCGAACTTTATTTCTCGACACTAACATTCGTTCCTAAACTCACTTAGTCAAATCGAATCTAACCATAAGTGAGCTGTCATTGTGCATGATAAGCTTGACTATTGCCTCTATGAATAACAATATTAAGCTAGCACCCCTTTTGGCGTCAGCGCGAATGCGGATTTGATTGAATTTTCCGACGCTGCTGCTGACGTGCTTGACGCCTTAGATAAGAGGAGAAGGCGGCGGCAATCACGTACTACTTCAGAGCTTTGAAGAAGCCTCAATTTGGAATTTAAGTGAAAATATGTGCGGTTGTTTGTTTACAAATGCCTTAGTGAACACATAGTGAAGCATCCCTCACACGGTTCACGAAATCGAAACTTATGCGCTCCCTCCAAGCAGAACATCCAGTGACTCAGTTGCCACATAAAACGTTAAGAGAAACAAACGTAATGTGAATTCATGTCATTGTAGTGTGAACTACAGTAGCGAAAAACCTGAAACAAAGCGCGAATCGCACTTTCTGAGAGCTATGTACGCTGAACTTCTTTTGATATGTGCACGGAGATACTGTTTTTAAAGACAGACTATCCCAGGAAATGCCCATTATTGCCTGCCTATTATTTGCTGGTGCATTGGCTCGAAATCAATAATTACATTGAAATTAGTAACAGAGGCACTTTCTTGATTTCTTACTAGGTTCTTTTTTCGGCGATGTCTCCTCTCTGCCGCGATTCTGCAATTTTCCGCCAACTAGTCACAGATCTCTTCAGAGAGCTTCTGCTTCTTCGTCAGAGAGAATAGCTAGGTTCACCATCATATTGAAGAGAAGGAGTACAGGGTGCACCCAGGATTTCGATGGCATGTGGAAAACACCTTTTAAAATCCTTGATATGATTCAAAGAGGGCAGCCCATTCAAAGAGTATGCTCAGACATAATAAAATGCTAGTTAGTCCTTCTGTTTTGGTAACTGCTGTTTAACGCTCTTCAAAAATTACTACAAGTTGCCGAGTTCTGGGCAAGTCTTGACCCAGGTGGTTCGTAGTAACTTTCGGTGGTGCATTAAACAGCAGTTATCGCGATTAAAGTGCTTCAAAAACTTCTAAAGTCCTCAGCCTCGAGGTGTATTGCCGATATCAGATGGTACAGCTGCTGGCTCAGCATGTTGAACATGTGAGTGCCACAAAGCTAAGGCATAAAAGCCGTCAAGCTGAGCTATAAGAGCGGTCGTGGTGGTGTTATGAGTACCGCGCTCGCCCGGAATGCGTGAGATGCGGGTTCGGGGAGACCACAGGAAAAGCCAAGACATCCACAGTTTATATTAGTTTGCAGGTAGAATCAACTCGATGGGAAAAATAGCAAGTGTCTTCATCGAAGCCGACGCTACAAACCAACGCTTTCATTGAGAAAAAAATTTGAAAGCATTCTATGGGCTCATTGGATCACTCCACTCAAGAGACCCACAAAAACATCAGTCAATATTCTGCTACAGTACATGAAAGCAAAGCTGCGGTCCAAAGACACTGAGCGACTATCTTACTTCATCGAACACGACAAATGGCTCTCCTCCAGCTCTGAAATCCTTAACCGACTCGTCTGTAGTAGTTCAGAAGGAACCAAGCTAACAGATGCCTCAATCTGGACTATCTCGAATTAGCGCTTCAGGAATCCTGAGACAAATTTCGTTATCGACACCCATTACCAATACCGAATGAGAGAAATCGTCAGACTTATAAGGAGTTTTGTGAAGGCTGGAGATGACAGTTTGTGAAGCTGTTAATAATACTTCTAGATCGTCATCGAAGTAAAGAGGATAAAGTGTTCGCCGCTAAACAATCCTTCCGGCACGCATCCTGGAGGGTAGCAAGCTCGGTTGGCTTAGGTAGGAGCCGATCCAGGATCTGACCTCTGGATCGCGCGCGTAGTGAGGGTGTCATTTATCTCTACCACCTCCGCCTTCAGAATGTCATATTTGTAACGAATAGCATTTTCAACCAGACTTGCTGTTCCGAAATACCATCGAGATACTGGTGAGTAAACCTGAAATTTTGCCCAAAACGCTCCATTTACAGCACCCTCCTCTATTCATGCATTCCCTTTTCTGATGGTTCATTGTAAAACTTCCTTCAAGCAGTGCTGAACTAATCAGAAGTGACGTAGTGTTTCCGCGCGGCGTCGAATCGGATTGTCCCGAGTAATAGTTCCGATGCCGCGTCTTCACAGCCACAATTGAATTTGTTCTACGACGACCTGCTATGACGTATGGAAAACGCGTGTTACATTAACGTAGTACATGCGTTTGCCACACGTCATGGCTCTCCCTCTCTCAATGAGAAAGGAGATGAAAATTAGCTATGATGCTGCCTGAATGTCCTGTGCCATTGTTGCTGAACTCCCAGAGACGGAATCAGCAAAACTCTTCAACGGTGGGAGCACAGTGAGTGAAAGCGGAGAATGATTCTTTCCTTGCGAGATGAGGGTTTGTTTGTAGCTGCAGCCCCTTCCTCCGCCGCAAGATGCACGGAAAAAGAGGTGGGGGGAGGGTCGCGACGTGCGGAGTAACGTATCCCGATCCCGCTGCCACGATCACGCTGCCTTCAAGGTCGAAACACAGCGGTAGAGAACAACCAGAAGTGAGAGGAGCGTAGGTAAGCGCGTTTGACTATGGTTAGGCGAGCGGATGGCTGTGCCGCAGCGTGAGCAGAGTACGGGGACAGCACGAGGGCCGTTACCGAGGTTTTTGACCGGAGTGAAGAAGCGCGTGAGCAGAACTGGCAGTGCCATACTGGAGGTGAAGAGTCTATGATTCTGTGCATGAAGCGAAAAACGCTCTGCGCAAGGGGGGGGGGTCTGCACCAGAGTGAATTTGCAAGTTCCCAAACCTGTGTATAGAGTCCTATGAATGCCTCCTAAGAGGCTTGCCTCAATAGGTAAATTTATTTACGCGTCGGCTGACCTCGATGTAATCGCAAGCACCTTGGATTGGAAACAGGGCACGTCCTACGTCGGGAAATCCCAGGAGCGGGGGCCGTATTTGGTATGGAAAAAATTGATAGTAGGTTTTCCCTGTCTCACGGGCCCTATCTCACATCGTTGGGAGAATTTTGGCGAGGGGCTCGTAATTGCTCATCGTTGGTGAGGGGGGAGGGGACATCTTGGCCAAACGCAAAAGTTGTTCCGGTTTTTGACTTTTCGCAGCCTTTCCCCGTTCTATCCAAAAAGGTCGGAGGAATGACAAATTTACCAAGATAGAAGGTAGGATGGAGAAGAGGAGGGGATCGTAGCCGAGAAAAAAAATTGGGGATCATATTTTCCGCAAATTTTCCCCAGCGGCAGGACGTGCTCTGATTGGAAAAGTAACGCTATTCTTGATGACAGCAAATCCACCTTGAGGATGACCAGTATGGTCGCGCTCACCGATGCTCGGTGGGTTACACTTCTACGAAATTCAAAGTTTCGCAGCTGGTCCCGGAGAGAGAGTTTCAACTCAAAATGTTCGCAAGTAGTCGGCACATTCATTGCCAGAGGTCTCCAGCGGTTCGCGTTCAACTTGACATACGACCGCTGAGATGAAAAGACGAATGACGGAGCGTTGTGGATGGAATCCGAGTCATGTCCCTTGAGGCAACGAATCAACAAAGATATTTGAGTAGCTGAACCGACATGCTCAGACACTAGAGAGTTTGAAAAATATCGGTTTGAAATACCAAGTGATATCAAGAAGCTGCACCCACAACAGATGGGCTATCCGAGCCGATTTATAGAACTTCCCAACGAAATATGACCATTTTTCCAAAAATCATATTTCTTTGGGAAGTTCTATAAATTGGTTCGGATAGCCCATTATGTTGTGATTCAACAAGCTATTTCGCGAGAAGCTTCAGAGGCATATAAATACTTTGCTAAAGAAAAACTCGTAAAAAAAGATGAGAATCGAGGCGTATATTCTGGACGCGAGAAACCAAAACTCCATCAGGTCGCATATATTAAGTGTTATTACATGCCCACATTGAATAATCCACTTATAAGTCGCGCCTACGGGGCCGCATCGCGACCGCGCGCTTAAGCTTTAGGTTGCGTTTATACTTTGCGGCAGCGTAGCGGCAGCGTAGCGTAGCGCTTCCAGCGTACGCCAGCGGCAGTGCCGGGGAGAGGATGCATATCGATCTAGCGTTCCCAGCGTCACCAGCGTAACGCTAGCGTACGCTAGCGTTACGCCAGCGTTTCACCAGCGTTTTGCTAGCGTTTGCAGCGGCAGGGGAGTAGAGACTATGGAGATGCTAGGGTACAGCAGCTTTGCTAGCGTTTGCAGCGGCAGGGGAGTAGAGACTATGGGAGAGCTGGAGGGTACAAAACACATCGATTGCGCGTCTCTCACTCGCCCTCAGTCTCTACAATACACATCGATTCCGCGTCTCTGACGGCCACATAGTCTCTACAATACACATCGATTGCGCGTCTCTTACGGCCACATAGTCTCTACTCCCCTGCCGCTGCAAACGCCAGCAAAACGCTGGTGAAACGCTGGAGAAACGCTGGCGTACGCTAGCGTTACGCTGGTGACGCTGGGAACGCTAGATCGATATGCATCCTCTCCCCGGCACTGCCGCTGGCGTACGCTGGAAGCGCTACGCTACGCTGCCGCAAAGTATAAACGCAGCCTTACAACGCGCGTGTTAGGGTTACTATGGTTTGAAATGTTGATCTTCAGTTCTAAAATGGTCCGTACGACTTCCAGCTCAGTATAAAATTTCAAGTAATGAGCACAACCTTGTTTTCAAGCCTTTGAATGAACTTACTTGCTGCTGTCGCTGGTGTCATTGTCATTCGGTGAATCAGAACTGCTCTTATTTGCATCGCTTGTCCGCACAGACAGTTCCGGTTTCCGCAACTCGGTCAGCATGGCCAGCCGCTTTGTTTTCTAAAACATAGAGAATGGGCATGTTTAACTCCCTCTAAACGTCATATTTTTGAGCGATACTTCGGACCATAGATTTTGTCTGCTGAACGGTCCGTTATGGTCAAGACATCTCCAGAGAAGATTCTACCCATTCTTCAGTACTGATCAACCCATTTTCTGGGATGACGCTTGCATTCTACACCAATTCAGAATTGAAGCGGATTACTAAAGACTGTGTGGCCTTCACAATGACTTGTCAGGGTAAGAAGAGGTGTAAGTCAGTTTTTATAATCCCAGAAGAGGCTTGTCTCAAATAACCGACACTGGGGAA
>MU913812.1:0-11365 GCA_036418165.1 Cooperia oncophora | reverse complement strand
ATTTTACTTTTGACATAAGCCTACAACCCTACTCAGATATCATTTATTATTTATTTATTCCTACAGTACACATTCCATATCAGAGCGCCTGGAAAGGGTCACCATATACGAAAAGGATTGCTCGCGCTCGGCCCTGCTGTCATACAGTCGCTGTCTAGTTCTCTTTTCCGCCATCAACAGAAACACTCTACTGCCTTATCGAATATGTCCGTGGTTGGGTGCGCCCATTCGTGGCGCCCTGATATCGACACTGTGTACTGTAGGAATAAATAAATAATAAATGATATCTGAGTAGGGTTGTAGGCTTATGTCAAAAGTAAAATACAATGCATGTATATATTTATCTGCTTTCACAGCTGTTTTCATTCAAAGTAGTTCAATTCGATATGTTCTATGGATTTTGTAACCGTTAGTAACTGCACACACTCATGACAATAATGAGACCTTTAAAACATATGCATTTCACATACACTTATAGCTAAAGCGTACATATACTCCAAATCCCTGAGATGTGGTGGGCGTGGCTCTTCGGAAGTGGCGTCCGCTGCACTTTTCGTCAGATATTTTCATTTAAAACTGTAGTCATGTCTTGAGAAACACAATAGAAAATGACAGTTGTACAAAGTTAGAATGCCCAACAAATGAACTACGCAGTAACCTCGTCTCAGGGATGTGGAATTTGGATAGAGATTGAACAACGATTTCAGAAGTTGTAGGCACCGGAGAGATACACGTATCTCCATAAAAATACCACCAAATTTCTCAAAATAAATTACAATGGGAATATTCAAACGTAAGAAAAACATGATTTATGACTAGCATACCATAAACTCCTCATATCCCTGCATTCGTGTTGTAAAGCTCAGAACCTACAGATGTAGATATTTAACGTTCCATAGATTGTTCACCACACAACACATCGATTTGGAGGGTTAAGTGCTGCTGTAGCCGGACAAGAGAATGCTTCGGCGAATTCGCGTAAGTTTGATAAAACTCCTGTCACGCGAAATATTTCAGGAGAATGCTCGTCCGTCGTCACTTGCTGCATAGCTGCAGCCTCCTTCTTTTGACCACACCAAAACTAAAAGTTGCAAACTGCTTTTATAAAAGTCATCAAAACACTGCTTGTCATAATGTTGTTATGTAATTATGTTGTTTCACTGCTGGTATTTGTTTTGTTATTATCAAGTCCTTTTGTAATCCGTTTGAGCTACTGTATGTTTATATATTCCCTCCTTGCTACTATTAATCCTAAGGTCATGTGCTCAGGTAATCGATTTGACGTTCACGTGTTAGACAGTCGATACGTGGTTCCCGGCAAAAGTGGCGTGCTCTCCTTGGATGGACCAATGGCCAGCGGCGCTTTTGGCCCTGCCTCCTCGAGCGCCCATATAATACTTCCCGGTTTACGGACATATCGAGTAGATATAGAGGGGTGAGTTTTGAGGATAGTGTCTCCGGACACGAATACAATTACCGGACAGTTGTCGACTTCTTCTCCAAGTACCCGGAGGCTGTGATAACAGTAGAAGCATCGTGACTGCACATATTAAGTCAAGGAATTTTTCGCCAAACTACTGCGTGATGGAGCCGCGTGTTTCTCTTCTAAGTTCTGATCTGTCTCTAATCTCCCGTGGGATGAAGTCAGCCAACATCAGACAGCGCTCGTGACAAATTTAGCCGTGATTATGTATTTACAGGTGACTAGATAGCTCGAAATGCGTCACTATCGCTAAACTTGTCACGAATGCTGCTAAAAACGGCAAAGGCGTTGGCTGAATATGGAATCACATTTTGAATTTGAAGTAATACTAAATTGGTTAGATATTCGTGATATTTTGTGGGAACATTTACTCATCAGCCCCATTACCGTAGGCTTTAGGCTCTTTCCCTCTTGAAGAGCTATGTAATGAGGAAGTGCTTGAAAACTTGTGGCTCTAAAAGTGTATAACTGGTAAGAACTAACGTGTGCGTAGCTGAGAAAGAATATTTGTGTGTTGGTGTAGTGTTGAAGTCCTGGCAAGCGCGGCTCTTCACCCTCGGTAGCAACGTACTTCTGATAAGCCTGAAAAGCCAAATCAAGTATTATTCCAAATTTTAGATTTACTCTCCTGAGAGAGATTCTCCATTCGTGCTATGTCGTGGTCAACTCTGCAATCTGTCTTCCTGTTTGGCGTGCAGTTCCTTTTCACCATTCTATGAGGAAGTACAAACCAATAAGGAAGGCACACTGACAGGCTCGGCTCCGCCCATACTACGAGCGTGAAACGGAATAAAGATGCTTTCTGGACCAGAACTTACTCTCAAAGCTTCCTTAACTCCACCATTGTCTGCGATGTTTTCTCCTTGTGTCAGTCTGCCGTTCACCTTAAATTTTAGCGATCGAGTTCATGGCTCTCAAACTCGCAATTACTGACTTGAATAACTAACTTTATATGTGGTCTTTGGTACGGTATAGTTACCATACTGCTCAACAATACATCGCCTCCGTTCGTCAAATGCCTCTAGAGAACGACTACTCCACCAGTTATGCAAGTTGCCGTCCTTGTCGTACTGGGAACCTGGGATGTTTTGCTTTTATAGGTGATGTCGACTACGCCTGGGCTGAAAATTGGACGTTACCTTGATCATCAAACCCATGCGTAATCTCGTGCCCGATAACAGCCCCAATAGCACCATAATTCACTGCTTTGGGAAACGAGCCGCTGAAGAATGGTGGTTGGAGTATTCCAGCAGGAAACGCTGAATGCTCACAATTTTTGAAGTGCTTTCATCCGATGTTTACAGTATATAAAGCCGCTGGACTACACTATATTCTACACTAGTGTAAGAAAGATGGTCACTCTCTATGGCTATATCCTGAACTTGCGAGTGGGTTGAAGTCACATTTCGAGTTAACTAGACGGGGAGAGGGGGTGGAGATTCGTGATCCTCACTTGTGCGTCTCGCCTTCCACTACAGCAAAGAGAAGAGCGCTGATAAGAGGGCGCAGTGATAATGTGCAGCAACCTACACTCAAAATCCTAGAGACGCTGTAGGCGTGGCTGCGTTCTTGAAGTGAACATGTCCTCAAGTGAGGGTCTCTTGAGATATTTTCGTTTTGGAGCAGTTGTGATCATGCCTTTGTTCAATACAGAACAAGAGGACAGCTGCCTCAAATTAGAACATCCTACTAGTAAATCATCCTATGCCATGTTCAGTCGCCACGCCTACTCCTTCTTCTGGGAAAGGAATGTCTTCTCCACCCACCTCCTATCCCCGTCACCTTAAAATTTGTCTAGAGAAGTTCCATCACTAACTTATGGCGTTCTTCTCAGGGGAATAGAAGGCGTTGACGACAGCCGGCGATACGTCAAACTCATGACGATCGAAGGGTTTAAGCAGCTTCCGGAACTCTCTCTTCTGCATCCAAACGACTGCTTTCTTCATCAAAGAGTAGTAGGTGTCTTCAGGAAGAATAACGAGCTAAAATGTAGTTTGCAGGCTCAAAATACCAAGGTTGTGAGCTTAACGAAACCAACGCACCTCTTTGTACTGTTCGTCAAGCTTTGTTATATCATTGGTGATATCAGGGTAACCAATGTTGTTAATCATCGAATTAGCCTGAAATTTCACCCCTTACTCGGTCTCGTAAGGGTCATATGTAGCCAAAAGCGCTGATTGTCTACCTTCTCTATGGCCGTGTTTTTCGTGGATTCATCCATCCAATCGTTATGGGTTACCAAATCCGCGAAAGACTCGCGAAGTTTGCCGATCATCTCCTGAGAACAAAAATTCATGGACAGACTTTCTCAGAAGATCCACTGGATGCTTTGTACTCACCAAGGCTTCTCTTTTGTCCTCAGAATTGAAATGCGCTTGAACGTAGACCGCGCCAGCTGCTAGCGGTAAAACCTGGATCATGAAAGCAATATAGGAGGCTAAAGAGCAAGTCACAGGTATTTCATACCGAGCTGGGCACTTGAGCGCAATCCTTCCATCTAGGCGATCTCTGTTGTTGACCGGTCATCACTCGGGAAAAATCCTACAAAAAGGGTTACATTCTCCGGTACCGAGTCATTTTATAGCGAACAATGAAGAAAACCAGTACGAAACCACCTGCTTGATATTCTCAAAGCGCTCGTCAAGAAACCGCACACTCGCTTGCACGACCCGCCAGATGATGTAGTTGACGAGTATCTCGCTATCAGTTTCTTTAATGAGTTGGGATGTCTGAAAAGTTATCAGAAGTTCACGAAAAGCGCCAAGGCTCTGTGAGCACTTATACGTGCGTCAGGAGATTCAAGGTTCAACGAGACGTGCAAAACGGGTTACTGCGCTTGTAATTTCCAAGCTTGTTGACCTAATTCATGTGAGTACATCCACGTCAAATTAATTATGTGCTGACACGGGTACAGCCGATGTGACTCCATTTACAACACCGCCTTTATTGTTAAACCGCAACTCGGATCTCCTGACGCGCACTTTCTGTGCTGGCAGTGCTTGCACTACTACAAAAAGGAACCTTTCTGAGGAACTCTATCTCAGCGACTATGATTTCAGTGTTGTTGTTGAACATATCGACCATTTCCGTAGGAGCGATTCGTTGGAAATATGAAACCCAGTCGACCTAAATTTCAGCTTTGAGCAGTATTCCGGTATGAGGTATTCCTGTTATCACTAGTCCTAGAATACATGGGGCATATAGAGAGAAAGAAACAGCAATTATCTACATTTTGCAGGATATCTTATCAGGACAGTTTTGTGATAGTCCTCAGAGATTGATGAAATTTCAAGGCACGATAGAAGAAAGTGAAAAGTGAGGTTCAGTTGTGAAGCTACGGTATTAGTTAGTTTACCAATAAAGGAAAGCCCAAAGATTTCGCAGGAAACGAGAAGGCAAGCTCTGTTTCATGAGTTGCACTGCGCTGCACTTGTGACTAAGATAGACATGGACAAAAGTCTAGACAACGAAGAAGTGACAAGTGAAAAAGACGAGTTACTTGAGACATGGAAGCACCACACTTGCAAATAAGGTGAACCGGTTCTGGTGGGGTACAAACTTGTTGGGATGGTCCATTCAGGGGGTCGTACTCGGTTTATGACAAGGAGCTCGTATTTGGTCGATAAAGCTCTTATCTGGGAGGTCGTATTAGAGACGAATTTTCCGAGCATCGACCATCCACGGACTACATACTGCACTGTACAAAAATACTACTTCTGATAGCTGAGTTGGCATTTAAATAGTGGCAATACCGATGACATCTTCCCTCTCACTCCCACCCGACATCCTCGATGGCAGTTCTCTAAAAACGGCGAGCAATTTTTTTTCGGAGAATTGGAAGAATTTTGGAGAATTTAGTAGATGTCAATTAAGACGGGGAAGAAGGAGGGCTGCACTGGAAGAGGAAATTTTGGGGTGGGGTTGTTCAAACGGATTTCGTCATTCCACCCATCGCATCGTGACTTGCGCACGACCGTCCTTGGGATTTGATGCCGCGGCGGTAGGAAACGCGCTCTGATCGCACTGTTGGTTGTCGGTTTCACTGGGAAAACATATATCGCGGGAAACCGCGCCTGCAGTGGCACTGACACGACTGTCATCATTCAAAGTCAGTCGTCGTCCTGCACTCGCCTCGAGCGCATCAAGCGGTGGACCAGCGCCGCCATGCCACAAACTTTTCAACTCTCTTACACCTGACGAGCTGCCACTTCTTCGACTCCCAACTGCTCGTCTTCTCTAATCCGTAGGTATGTCAACGTCTATTTTTATTCCTTTTGAACTACAGCTGTTGAGGGATCATTCATTGTTTCGTCAATAAGTCTTGTTTAGTACTTTTGAACTACAGCTGTTGAGGGATCATTCATTGTTTCGTCAATACAGTCTTGTTTAGTTGAATCGTGTTCACTTGTTGTAGTTGCCTTTTTCATACAGTCCTTGTCCTATATGAAGATGTCCGCGGAATTTGTGTTATTTCATTATGATCTCAGCGGGTACTAGTAGGTATCTGAGTTGGACTTCACCGTTGCAAGGGGCATACAGGGGTGGCCAAAAAAAGTCACTTTGCTTCATTGACTTTCGAGGCGCTATAAGTTACACTTTATAAATTCTGATCGGACATTTCTACCACCATATTAAAGAGCATATTAAATACTATTATGACACTCCGCCACAGCCTTCTGGAGGAGCGCCATCGAGAGATTCTGGCACGCAACCGCGATGTGGTCCCTGAGATCAGCGAGATAGTCGATTCCGCCACCGTAGACCACCCTATTGAACTCCGCGTAATTGAGGGAATTCAGGTCAGGTGACCTACTTGGATATTCCATCTTCTTTAGGTACTCAGCCCCCTTCCATTCCAGGTAGGCGAGAGTTTCTCCAACGCCCTTCGATTCCACGTGGTGGCACCCAATGCTGTAGCAGTACAAAGTTTCCAAGAAGGTACGGGCGACGACATGTGGGAAGATATTCTTCTTGAGTTGTCGATGTAACCGCCAGCGCTCAGCTTCAGCCCGGGGTCCACGAAGAAAATATTGGTCTTTCCATTCCAGGTGCGTCCGGTCCATACCATCAACCCGCGCCTTGGCGACTGCCGTGAAGATGATGTCCTAGACCGTAGCGACGTTGTCGGAGCTGCTCGATGTTGGAGGTCTTCCAGATTGAGAGTACTGGTCTCCAGGTAGCTACCCATGGGTGACTCCACACTAGAAGTTTCGCAGCTGTTTGGAGGTGACATGAATTCCAAAGGTCTTCTCCAGTCAGGCTGCGACTGGAGATGACTTCATATTTTGGTGTACATGAAGGTGATGGGCGAGGGCCAGCTCCTGCTTATCGAGGAACATCTTGGGTATCTTCCGCCCTGGTACTCGTATCCACGTCTTCTCTCTGGGCTGCGAAAACTTTGCTGATATGTGACTCGGTCGAAGTGACTTTTTTTTGGCCATCCCTGTATATCATATAGCCCCCGTCAGGTTTGCATCAGGAGCATCCGACGGTGCGAATTCCCTTTGTGGGAGTGTGCGTGCCATTACAACTCCGCGTTCTGGCCTGACCTAGATGCACCCCGCCGAGGCTACCATCTCGTGAGCACCCGTGCACAACACATCCCGATGCTGCACCTTGGTTGTGGAGTGTGCCCGCTTATGTGCTCTGTGTCGTATGCGAACAGATCGCTTTATGCTGCTTAAAATTGAAAGGCAGTTTTATTCTGAGCACTCCTTACAATTTCTGATTCTTCACTAGGTGGCAAATTGTCATCTACGGCTTGCCTGGACCCCACAAACCATGTATCGGTATGTTCCTCGAAGATATATGTACAATGTTGACTGTCAGTGTCAACGCATAGTTTCAAAAT
This sequence comes from Cooperia oncophora, assembly GCA_036418165.1. Lineage (NCBI taxonomy): Eukaryota > Metazoa > Nematoda > Chromadorea > Rhabditida > Trichostrongylidae > Cooperia > Cooperia oncophora. The sequence continues at coordinate 4,031 of MU913812.1, read as the reverse complement.
AAAGTTTGAGCTCGCTTAGCTCATAAACGTGTTTTCTGAGCTATTGCAAGCTTAATTTAAACCATTTATATTATTTGGAATGCTAACTCTTGAAATTGATCAATGCTGCGCAAAAACCCACATCATTCATGTAGTCGTACAAATCAGCTATAACTCTTTTGTTGTATAACCGTGTGCTATTTCTTCGCTCATCCTCAGGAACAACAATCTGAAAATCGTTGAGAAATTCGTATTCAGGACTCCCTATCCTCTTGAACAATTGTTTCGTAGCATTTAGTCATAACTTCAAAAAATGGCTCCGAAAACAAAGCTGACGCATTCCATGAGTCGTTTGAAACTGACAAACGAGGGCTTCTAAAATATGAATGGTAGAATACTGTATCAACTCATATACACTTAAGTTAGGTAAATCGAAAAGTTTTCATGAGGCCGTTTGAGTCCGAAATATTCGGTTGTCGAATGATACAAAAGATGGATCATGTGTTAATTTAGAACACTTTCAAATTCTGGCTCGCTCGATTCGATTCGAGGAGACACAGTCTTCGGTAACAAACTCGGTCGGTACGCTCCTTGCGGTGGAACTCTCCCCCGTTCTATCGATGATTCGGAGCTACCATTGACTCGCATGTACCAAATCGATAGTCGTCAAATGCAAATCCCTCTACTGAAAAGCGATGACTTGGTGGACTCCACGATCTTCGATGGATGACCCGAGCACCTGAATCCATTTGCCGGTCTATATTTTCCGCTCGCCTCGGTAGGAGTTTCTAGAAGACTTGGTCACTGGAGTTGAGAGTTAGACCTCCACAGTTCCAACTCAAACCGCTCGCTGCCTACCATCGCAAGCAAAATCGGACCGTGCATCACAAGAATATCCTCACTTTGGGAATCGGAGTGTTTTAAGATTCAAGAACAGTTTTGTCGTTCGAGCTGCTTTGGCAGAGGCACCCGGTCACCGCTCTCTTGGATCACTTAGGTCCGAAAATTATTGAGAGCTTATCGCGAGAAGCAGCCGAGAGACCTTCAGTGGTTTTCTCAATGGTAACGCAGACCCAGTGTAGCTAAAAAGACCGATCAGAAATCGAGTCTCCCCAAAGACTTTCGTGGCTAGGACAATTTCCATGGAGAAGTTAATCGAATCCCAGTTTCTCCAATTCTGAGCGAGAGGATGCAGGTCTGCTCGATAAGTGGATCACGCGGGTGACTAACACTACGTGGCGATTATTTTGATGATTAATTCTCATTGCATACCAGTGAAAAAATAATGCAGAAAAATTGGACTGCTATCAAGACTTTTTATTCAACCAATTAGCTATGGCAGTATTGATTAGTTATATCACTGAGTAAACTTACTTCAGCCAGTTTCTTCTCGAAGGCGATCACTGCATCGATGCTAGCTTCAGCAGATGACTTGTCTCGACTTTCGTTGGCATCCTCTTGGAGTATTTTCACGATCTGAAATCAATTTTTTGCAGAACAGCGCACGAGTAATTTGGGATTGTGATCTCTGAGGGGCTCTGGAAAAGCACTACGCTGTACATTGTTCTTATAGCATTCGCGAGGGTCCAATCTACTGAATGAGAAGACATCCTTACGTGTCATGTTTCTTACCTCGAAGAAATACTTTTTGTATGCTATCATATGGTTTGCAAACATGGTAGTGTTGAGATAGTAGTCTCTCGCTCCTCTGCCCAGTGATAAGGAAGCTTGGTCGACCTGGAATTGTATTTTATGATTTTTATAATTCACCTTAGAAATGACCATTCTGTCATGGTTTACGCACAAACAGAGTATTCCGTGAAGTGTTCTTTGCATCTGCATAGATATAGATCTGGAAGAAGGATTCGGCTCCGTAGTCCCGCCTCGCATTTCCCAACAAGTCTCAAGTAATGATGATGAAAACGGGTCAAAATTGACAATTACATTAGACAAGCTCACCTGTTATATCAAAGTTTTCCCGCTTCCAACTCGGTTGCAGTAATGGCCAATAACCAAGCTCTGCCAGCGTTTCGAAAAGTAAGCTGAAATGGTGCTATTTTTCCTGTATACTACACGCCGGATACTAAGGCTGTCAGAGGGGTTGAATTTGACGCGGTGTCAATCCGTTCTCCACCTACTGTGAAAGCTAGAAGGTCAGTGGAAGACGGGTAGGCGCTGCGCCAATCCCAGCCTAACCCCCTAACATGCCCGGCATCCGCAGCTAACAAGACTGCATGAAATTTTGTACAATAGAATCGCAAGCCAAACTGAAGCTTGCAAAAGAATAAGTTACGCTGACGAAACTCTTTTCAATTAGTGACTAGTTGAAGGCGTGAAAGTTTGAAAAAAATTCAAGGAGCTTCCGGTGCAAGTGAATCCACTTTTTGGAAAAGCCACGTCTTCTACTTCCACTTACAATCGCAGCAGCACTTTGAATGCGATCTGGCGTACATAGTAGCCGTTCGTTCTTGCTGCAGACCCTCCGGCGTGTCAGGGGGCTGGTTTTGGCGCCAGCCCGTTTTCCTCGATGTACTGTTGCTTCCCCCATTCAGCAATCGGTGAAGAACGGGCTCGCCGTGCTAAACCTAGACCCACGACATGCCTGAGCGTCCGCAGAAAAATAACTGTATACACTAGGTTTTTTTTTTTCAAGCAGTTTACCAACTATCCGACACCGAAGAGAAGGATTACTTGAATGGTACGAACAGTAGAGGACTCAAAGAAATGTTCGCTTCTGTGAGCCGTTGGATAAGGGCTTAATATAGAGTAGGTTCAGTGATTGTTAGTTAAGAAAAAGTCTATAATGGACTGCCAATAAAAATGCTGAACGAGAACGCCCGTTGATAGAAGAAATACGTAGTGTTTGCCTTCCGCAAGAACTCAAAATCTGTAAAGGCGGCAATTGGCGCATGCTCAGTCATCGGCAGTAATTTTGTTTGCGATTTTTTGCACTGTAACTCATCCTGATTGGAAAAGTATTCATATAAAGTATGTTGAAGAATTCTTGTATGAAATTGGGATTACTTGTGATCGCTAGACGAGCTAATTGACAAGCTTCGAAGTAAGTTTCACTTATAAGATGGTTATCAAGCACAGCTGTCTTTTTTGAATGGCTACCTCTTTTTTTAGGAATGTCTTTCGGAGCACTTATGAAGCCTTTGCAGGCAGCTGTTTTATTGTTGATCGTGTGACCTTTCGGAGAGGACCAGGAAAATAAAATGTCGCATTACCTATACCGAGTTACTCTCATGGGCAGTGGTCCGACTCGTCAGGCTTCAGGTCATTTGGGCCCTTAATTAAGCTCAGGTGTGGGAAATGAGGGGCAATGGAACCACTAGGAGATCATTCGATTGTAATTGATTGTAATTAGCTATCGTCACTTAATTAAAGAGTAAATGATGAGCGAGATAGGGGGAGGGATTTGGGAAAAGAAGTCGAGTGACACACAATTCGATGCGATAGTGCACCCTGCTTGGGGCGCTTCGAGAAGTGGAGTTTAAACGGCAGATGAGTTCACGACAGATTCGCACGTCTGCTATTTGCAAGAGCGCGAAGGACTCTGTAAGCAGTACTCATGAGGTACATCAGTAATCATGTGGCTCACTCAAATATGCTAGCCGGAATCGCAATGACATGGAGGGAGGGGGGATGAGAGAAAGCACATGAAACTTTCATCTCGGTCACGCGCTATCATTAGCATTCCCTTCACGCCATCTGAAATCATGGAACCTGCTTTTTTTGGAGGAATCGCGAATGACTTGGGAAGTCCTACAGAATGACTCACCTCGTTTTCAACTCCTCCAGTTGTGTTTTGTTCATGCAAGTTTTGTACGCTATTCGGGCCATATTGATCGAAGTGGACTCTGATTTCACTTCTTGCTCCAACAATACTGCAATTCAATACTGTAACTGGACAGAACAATGAGAGTACACCATCATGATGGGGAAATTTCAGCTGAATATTATCCTCTCTCCCAAATTTTCTTCCTCTTTCTGACTATTTTTAAACCACCTTCCCTCAGCAATTTTTCCTACAATTTTGCCGTCGAGCT